>VUQR01016814.1:13944-26402 GCA_015108515.1 Hemichromis elongatus
ATGATTGCCAAAATTATACCACTGCAGAGTGTAGGAAATACTCTACAGTGGTATAATTTTGGGAACTACAACTACTGTCTGTGAAGGTTCTCAGGTCAAAGTAATTCTTTCATTTCTTCTCTTAGAACCTTTTCTAGAACTGAAGAAGCATCTTTGATGAGAAGTAAAACATCTGCAAACACCTAAGAAAAAATCCATTTGCCTTCTTTTCAAGCTTTTGAAACAACATTTACTATTGACTGTGAAGGTTCTCAGTCATCCAGGTCATTATAGTCTAAGGAGCTTAGAAAGAAAAGCGTCTGGATTTCATCTCTCATTTGAGAAGCTTCTTCAGTTCTAAGAGCAACTGGTAGAGAGTCTCTATAGGAGTGTCCCCAAGAGGGTCATGGACCCCTCATTGATCCTCCACCTAATCACAAGAGCCAAGGTGTGAAAACAGGTGTGGGTCAAAATCAGCCAAGGTTTCGAGGCGACCCACTGTGAAGCCTAGCCCCACACTATCATGTGATTTACTGAGGTGAAATGGCCCAGGATGTGAGTGGGTGTTAAGGCGCCTGGGAAGGGATCTCAAAGCTGGATTACAGATGGTCGTTCACAGTGGACATAGAGGGCTTCTTTTACTCCTCTTTCAAACCATCTCTCTTCTCTGTCCTAAACTATTTACTATTACTACTTTAGTTATTTGTGCTTTCTAGGGGTCTTTTAAAGGTTTCTTTGGCTGTTTTATTTTATTTTATTTTTTTTCAGTCCAGTCCTTATACCTGACAAGTTTCAGAGGAATGCATTTTTTATTTGTTTTGGTATTTCTCTAGTTAAATCAATGGAAAATGCTAATATTTTGCACCAAAAAAAAAGAAAGAAAGAAAGAACTATTAGCCAAAAGCCTGGCATGTCTCAGCATGGTATGAGAATAACATGATGTAAGTTTTTTTTTAATTTAACCTCGTCATAAACAGAATTTTATTATATGCTCAATAAGTGGGAGATAAAAGAGAAGAGATCACAGCAACGCGTGAGAGAGGGTTATTAAAAAAATAAAAAAGCCCCGTGGTCAGGCTGTTGACCGGTCTTTGAATATGATGTGGTATTTTCCATTGAACATTTCAGAGTTTGTTTTGTTTGTTTGTTTGCTTTTTTTAGTTTTTTTTGTCAGAATTATTTCCAGTGAAGAATTTGCTTAGGCAATAACTTTACAGTGAAAGGAAAGACTTCAAAAGGCCCCTCAAAAAATCTATTTAAAGAAGATGAACATTACCTTGAAGTGGTGCTCTTAAGAAATCATGCCAAGACCTGACAAAGGACCTGAGAGATGCATTAAGTTGCTCATCAGAATAAGATAAGATAAGATGGGGAAATTCACATTACACATTACAGCAGCAAGGTAGACAGGGCAGGAATAAATAAAGAGATGCAGCACACCTAAGAAAAACAATACTATTTAAAAATAGTATACACTATACTAAGTAGAAATATCATTTGGATTATTTATATTTAATTATAGGTAAATATATGCGTAAGCATGTATATGTATATATGATACAATAGTAGAGAATGGGGTTTAATGTAATGTGGAGCAATTAGGGTTGGCTCAGGTTTTCTGCATAACTGTCCAGTAACAATACTGATTCATATACAGGTAGAGATTAATGACAAGACCACTATTGTGTGAGCATATGGCACTGACAATGGGCCAAGTTTCAGAAACACACTATAAATATCTTTGCCCTGCGTTGTTAAATGTTAAAAACCATAAGCAGCCCACATAATTCCAGTTAACAAAGAGGGGAAACAAGCAACACTGTATATGCTACAGATAAGAGTCTGGCAAACACTGGTGATCAAACCCTATAAAAAGAACGCTGTAAAAGAGGAACACCAACCCTGATGCATGCCAGGTCCATTAAGTGCACTGTTTAACTCAGGGAAGCTCTAAGCATGTGATTATTTTCATAAAGTTAATATGCTAGGTGCATTTGAACCTCACATGTTATTATCACTGCACCCTGCTGTTTGAAACCCCTCACATACATTTTACAATGAGGCTAAAATATAAAGTACTTTACTTAAATCAGCCATGGCATTTTATTATCACATTTAAAGGCATTATGTGTAAGGGCATTAGCACTTTATTATTATTGTAAAGCAACCTACACAACCATCCAGATGCATGGGTAAAGAACCATGGCAATGGCCATGAGGTGAGGAAAACTGGACAGCTGGAGTAAAGCAGAGGTTCTGATTACTAATGAAACGTCATGTGGAAGCATTTTGTGTCAAAGAGGAAACCAACTGTAGTTCTTATAATGGTCGTGTCAGCGATCTTCTAGAGTACAGACAGTTATCTGGCGTCTTAATTTCAGATAATTATTTAAATAGGGAGCTCCACTGATAACACATGACTGCTGGCAGTAATTATCATTACAATTTATTTGGACAGTCTCATTGTAATGCTAAAGTTTCCATCAAGTCATGAGATCTCTCGAATAAATCTACAAATGTAGACACAGCAATGGCTTATATGGTTCACATGTTGTGTTAGAGGTATATAAAATAAATATATAATCACATCTCAAGAGCATCAAGTGGTAAAAGAAGTGTTTAAATAAAGTAAAATTTACTAACAGTGACTGTTAGTCAATTTTTTCCATTAAAAACATTTTAAAAAATATAATCTCTTAATATGATGCTCTAAATTTTCTAAAGTTATGTGAAAAGAAAGTTTTCACAGGACTATATGGTCCTGTGAAAGGACTGTTTAAGTTTTCTATACAAACTGAGTACACTCCATGATTTAACAGGTTTTAGCTTTTAGATGAACCACTTTTAACAGCAATAATTTGAAGAACTTGTGTTCTGTTTGCCTAAATTAGTCTCCAACATCTTTGTGGAAGAATTTTGGTTCACGCTTTAGTTCATTGAGGTTTGCAGGCAAGGCTCTCTCAAGGCTCCACCACAACATTTCAATCAGGTTGATATGTGTACGTTGACTGGGTCATTGCAAAAACGTGATTCTTTTCTTTTTCAGTTATTCTGTTCTAGATTTCGCTGCTCCCTTCATTGTCGTTTTGTGTGACCCAGTTTGGGGGAAATATTATCAGTTGGACTCTAGAAAACTTGTATTCTGCTATTCATGAGTGACTCGGTGACTACAAGGTATTCAGGTCCTGTGGTAGCATAACAGGCCCAAATCATCACCCTTTACAATTGTGCTTGACAGTTGGTATGAGGTGTTTGTGCAGATATGCTGTGTTTTGTTTTTGTGCATTATGGCCAAACATTTAGTCTCATTGTTGCAGAAGTTTTTTCAGATACAACTTTGCAAATGTAGCCTTCGCTGCCATGCTAACATGCTAACTTGGGCCTGTAAAGAGTTGCAGCTCTCGTATTGCACGGTCCTTGACCTTGAGGTGAATTTTGTGGGACGTCCACTCCTGGAATGATTATGGGATTTTATAATCATAACCGAATGCTTCAGATCATCAGACTCCAAAAACCTCCACTTTTTGGTTTAGGTTAGTTAGCCAAGATTAAGTTAGCGCAGTCAGTTTCAAGTTTGTCACACTGTAAGACAAAAATTACCAACATTACCAACATCACACGCAGCCAAAGAGAGAACAACATAATGTAGGTAGGTTTACTAAGTTCATCCTTAGTCATAAAAATAAACATTTTTCAAAGCAAGTCACAAGAGACGGATATTACAAGCTGAAAACAATCTAGTGGTCAGACTTTGACTTGTTTTTTTGAAAATGGCTGGAATTTACCATTGAGCATTTTAGAGTTTGTTGTTTTTTCTCAGCATTTTTTCCTCATAAACAGTTTACTTAAGCAACAACTGTACCGTGAATGTTACAAGCAATGTTACTTCATGACCACAGCTATTTTACCTACCACGAATTGGCTGTGGTGAGACAAAAGCATCAAAAAGGAATGACACACGATCAAAGTATTTAAAAAAAATTACCTTTTACCACCCATTGTGTTGTCTGAGAAACATTAACACCAACCTAACATGTATACTGAGAAAGGTTTCATCAATATGATACAAAAACAGTTACTTTGTTATTCTTTGGGGGACATTTTGGTGCACTTGTCTCTTCAGAGACTGCAAGTTTTATCCTATAATTTAAAAAAAAAAAAAAAGGCAATGCCACTATCTTTACGGAACAAGGGGTCACTGAACATTAATGAAATTATATGAATAATCTCCTATAGTTTTTGCAGATCTCTGCTTAAATATTGGAAAATGGGTGAATTTGGCTTGAGAGTGCTCTTTACCACTCTCAGGAGAGATAGTCAGGAGATGAGACTGTTACATTGCATGAGAGATAACAGGGCTCGTGTTCGCGTAAAATACAGGGAAATTGGTCAACAGCTACTGAAAAAGATTACAGAGTCCAAAACTGACACATTTATAACACTAAAAACAGCTGGTATCTTTTCTTCACGCATTTATGCTTCAAATTATAAAAGTTAACTTAGAGGTTGTGTAAACTGTCCACTGTTTTGACTCAGGAACTAAAAACTGCTAATTTTAAACCTCTTTCTCCTACAAAGCCACTAAGATAGGGCATGTTTTTATAAGCAAAGCTCTGCTTTTTCTGATACATGAGCAGATATGGTGAGTAGTTAAGACTGTGATCCCTAACAGCTGTTCCTGCATTAGCTAGGATCAGAGTATTCCCCCGACAGCGAAGCACAACGCCAGTTCACATTCTGCAACAAGGCTGATTACACCACCCCTAATGCATTGTAACTGCCTCCAAACCAAAGTGTTTTATATGAAAAACAAATATGCACTTTTTGTATTTTACCACATCAGCATTGCAGCCATTATGTACTGTTATTAAATCTACAAACTTTCAGATTAATAACTGTGAAAATAAACCAGATGCCTCCTTTGAACAGAATGCGCACATGCAGAGCCAAAATGTCATTTTTATCACTAAAACGATACTGAAATGGCTCCTTTTGGCACTGGAGTTTGCAACTGTATGCACTATAGCAACAGGGCAATGTGCGACACTGTATATGGGTGAAATTTTGTAAACAGTTTCCCGATTGTGTCCATGTACGAGTGTAAAGTGTGTGTTTCTAAGCTACAGTTATTTATAGTCAGAGCTAATGTTGTGAGGCTCCATCCCAAGAGATCCCCCAATTATCATGGAATTTAGAAAGCAAAAGCTAAACCCAAACAGTCCAAAACAATGCTAAGAATAGAGTGACCTTAGAGATGATCCAATCTTCTAACATAAATGTAGTCATATCATTGGAAGACAAGGGAAAGAGCACACACAGAGAGAGAGAGAGGCTCTTCTGTCTTGAGGAATGCTTTTAGAGTGTTGAGAGCAGATCGTGTGTGAAGGCAGATGTCTCTGCAGTAATAGTGGAAACTATCATAAATTTTGAATCAAGCTTCATGCGCTAACAGTCCAAGAGGTTCTTAAGAACCAAACAGGGAGATAAATTAGAGAGTAATATTCCTGTCCCAGGGAGTGGAAAAAACTCATTGGAGCCACAACGCGGTTTTATCTGGTGAGACATCAGATGATAAAATAACGTGTCGTTTCGTGATAAAAAAAAATTTTGATCGATACTTCACAGAGCTGGCTCAAAATAATGCATAAATAAATTAAATATTACACTGTACCTTAACTTAGTAAAGAGTTTTTTAAGGCTAAAAAAAGGTAAATCTGCCAAGGCGAGAGTATTTTCTTTAATTGCATCTGCTAGTTAAATGGTGCAAAGGTGTAGGTGAAAGTATAAAGTTGCTCTCATTTCTCTACTAGAAATGAGAGCAACTGAGAGTAGTGTCACTGTGAGTTCGTGCTGGAGTGCCTAGCATGACACACATCAGGGCCATGAAACTGGAGCTGGTGGTTGGTCTGGATTTGGAGTTGGAATGGGATTTGGGTTCATGGTGAGCTTGCATGATTGCGTGTTACACTGCAATCATCTAAACCCTTGCAGTCCCTGCTGGTTTCAATAGCATTCAACATAACAATGGGAATCAATTAAAAGGAGTAGTAAGATTCCTAAACGCAGACCTCTAGCCGTCACAACAGCGTGTAACTCTGAAAAAGAGTGAAATAAAGTATTGAGGCAGACATGCAGGAAGGAAGGCATTCACTCATTTAAAACAATTCACTCATGCAGGACTTGTTTGTCTGCTTTACAGATACTGTACTTTATATGCTACTGTAAACCTCAGACAGTGCTCTGCTTTTGATCCTTGAGACATTAATTCAGTCTATAAAGCCAAACTACCTGCAAACACACACTGTATCCAAGTGCACAGATGTCTGCGCACACACGTATCAACACGAAACTTAAGTCCCTTCTGATTACGGTAGAATATATGATGTCAACTAAAACATAGCTTGCAGTATCAAAATAACAACCATAAAAACCCATAATAACTTATTAAAGTATTTTTACATTAACATTCATAACGGTAGTTATGCTCCCACTACTTATATGATTAGAGCTCCAAGCTTTAGTTGACTGCTACACAAATTAATAGCCTACTAGTGCTACTAAGTAAACTTTGAATAAGCTACTACTACTTGTAAAAATGGGAGAGACAGGAAAAAACAATCAAGCAAAAACAAAAGGCTGCTGAAAGCTTTAAAGAACATGCTTTAAATAAAGTGAATCTTTAGGCAACTCGTAAAGTTTCAAAGCACAACAGGCAGAACAGATCACCTGATCGAAATCACAGAAATAATGACAGCACTTAGGCAATGAAAGTTCAGGGGAAAAAATCTAAAAACTAATACATATTTCATGACCAAGATTACACAGTGAAGCCCACACAAGGGCTGACAAATAAAGTGCATAAAAAATAATATGTTTGCTAACGTGTGCCAAGACATTAACTTCCCCATTTCCCCCTTGAAACATCACATTAGGTCACTGATGCTGCAGTTGACCTGTGAATTTGGAAAAACTCTACAGTGGAGTACATTTAAATGATGCTATGAACTGTAAATGAGGCATTTCAGAAGAATTTGAAGATTTACACAAACTTCTAAACTTTTATTCCCACAGGCATCACCTCTGTGAAACCACTAATTCCAACAAAAGGGAGAAAGGTTCACTGATTAAGCAAATGCTAATCTAGAAATGGTGTCCATTCTTACAATATCTTCCCGTTCTTCCTACCTTAATGCAAATATTATGAAATGGTGAACCTGTGGTTGAACGATGGTGGACAAAACCATTGCCCAAAAGGTTATCTACTGAAATAGTAAAATGTATGAATACTAGACAGTGGTAGCAGAGCATTCCATCGTTCCTTCCATTATTCCTTCAATTTTCCAGAGCATGCAATTCCATATTTTGGTGGAAATAATGTCAAATATCCTTCTCTTGTGCCATGTGAAACTCTTCTTGGGAAATTTTCATGTCTTTCCGAGTCTGATCGGATAAGTTATCCTCGAAGGACGTTCTGGATATGAAACAGGATCTGCATTATATTGGATACACCAACACCACCTCCACAGGGAGACATACTAATCCGATGGCTCACTCGCTTCAACTGGCTCCTTTTGAAATGAAAGCAAAACAACTCAAATCTGAGCTCCTTTGGGTAACTCTGGTCCACGCTATTAAAATAGCATTTCAGCTAAAGCTGATGAAAGCATGTATGTAAGTAGGGTGAGACTGTACACCAGTAAGTCGAGAGCTCAGTTAGTCTGATATTAACAGGGCCTATAAAAGAGCATGTCAGTACCTTCACTTGGGGCAGAATTAACTCTAAATTAATCTTTTTGGCATTTTGTGGCTTATCAACTACATCTCTAACCTTCATCTTTAAAATTCCAGGTTAGATCATTTCTCTCTTTTGAGGGGATTTTTTTTATAGGAGTCTTGGAAACACCTTGATCTAGTTCCTCCCACGGACGCACTCAGCCTCAGGGGGACGTACCAGATGCTGCCTGCCCTGACAACACAGATCCACCCACCAAGAGAGAACCAAGGGATTTTATAGACACTAATCCTGTAAACTTCACAGTTTGCAGATGACCTGAAAATATCTATGTGGAATTATACATCTGTTCATGTTGATTTATATAGATTGGGCATTTATCATTTTATCATGGCTAATGCAAAAAACAGCTTGAATTGTCTCTGAGGTGATAAAAGGGACAGAAGAACAGGAAAGAACAAGATCTTTACAACTGCCAGTTTAGAGATAAGAAGGAAACCTGCTGCGACCAGAGGTCCCACTCTCTCAAGCTGCAGCCCTGAGCTCCCCAGGGGAGCGCATCATTAGGGCCCATATAAACTTTTGAAGTTGTGCGTCCTGTAAAACACAAGGCATGTAGGGCAATAATTTATGGCTGTAAATGCAAACATGAAAAGTGAAACAATGTATGACCCTTGACACTGAGACGACTACTTTTGAGTTGTTACGTCTTCTGTTTTTCCTCGCTTGGACGGATACCTGCCCGCCATAGCTTTAACCACTTTAAGACTGGATAGGAATGAAAACTAAAGGACTACTTTGAAGTTTTTTTTGTTTTTTTTTTACTTCAATCAGTAAACCCCTAACCAGTGATTCAGTGCAGTCGAGTATAACCGCAAATTAATTATGACATTTAAATTGAATAGGAAAGAAATTCTTTTGAGCTTTGTCATTACAGCAAATATCATAACCATCAATAAAATAAATGTGAGTCAGCCTGAGATCTGTGACACACACAGTGCAAATCTATTTAAGCACAAGACGTTTCTTGGACAAGACAGAAGTGTTGTAACGAGGTCTGCAAGAGTGAGCGAGCATGCAAATGTTCTTAAAGTACTTATGATTTCAGTCTTCCAAGAGTTTATAGCTCCCTCTCATGTCTGGTGGTTGAGTGACAGTGAGAGGCAGGCAGAGGGTGTTTCTTCATTGCATATCAGCCAGGGACAGCTGACTGGTTGGAATTTAATTGCTCTCAAGTGAGGTCAGCAGGAGGCATTTATCTTAGCAGAGTGCACAACGACAGTGGACGATGCACAGAGTCAGTCTGCCAGAATCCGAGAAACATTCATGGGAATTCACAGAAGCTCCCAGTTCGAGCTTAACTTTACTGCATCACTGGGTCTGGTTTACAACTGAGACTGCAGCTTTAGATCTAAAGAGCCTTCAAATTAAAACTCTTGCTGAAAGGGAGCGTACCTCTGCCAACTCCTGTCACCACTCAGAGCACATGTAAGTCATTACAAAACAGATTTGTTTGTTACAATTAAAGCTATATATTTTGCTTGTTTAAATTATGTATGTATATACAGAAATTATAGACAGCTCCAGTGATGCAATATTTCACGCTCTGCATCCATGACAGAGAGATATATATCTGTCAGCGTGCATCACCCAAATTTTGATTTACTGCATGGAAATGTACAAAGGATACGCAGAAAACCAGAAGCTATTTTGAAAGTTGATTGAAAATTAATGAGCGATCTAACATGGAAATGGTTATTCCTGCCGTTGTTTAATTACATTTTGATTTTAAACTTGTATGCTCACCCTCAAGTATTAAAATGAATTGTTTCTTTAATACAGTGACATTCTGCATAATATTTCCCGAACTGGACTACAATGCCTCTTGAGGGACAAGAGGATGGAGCAGTAGGTGTGCACCGTCATTGAAGTTTAAAAGAGAGACACCATCCTGCTTCACAGAGTCTCCTCTACAGCCACCCTCTCTCACCTCCCCAGCAGGAAACAGTGCTGCAGTAACCAGAACCAGCAGGTCACAAGTGAGGGGTCAGGAGATCCCTGAGCTGAGGACCGACACACAGATCTCTATCTTGTATTTCAGTATGTTGTTCACTGATCCCCACTGCATTGTATTATAATGCGCAAATGGATGCTGACATGGAACCTTCAAAATCCGTTCCCGGGACTGTACCTGCATGCAATCTTTCTGTTTGGCAGTGTGTGTGTAGTCTATAGTGACTGCACCCCAGAACAACTTGCCGCCATCACGAACTGTTCCAAACACGACCGCCACACCAAGAATTATGACTATATGGAGGGAGGAGATGTGCGCATACGACAGCTGATCAGCGGCACGGGGTGGTTCCTAACAATTGATGACTCTGGCAATATCAATGGCACTCATGACTCTACCAACTGCTACAGTAAGCATCGCTCTTTTTGTGTAGATCGAAAGCTTATTCTAGGTCCCACTGTATATCTGAATTACAGACATTTGCCAAAATATATGTGAATCTGACTGCTGTGCACGCGGGACATGTTATTATACAGTTTTAGCCCCAGTGTAATTACTCTGCTAATAAGTCATGTGTCTCTGTTAGAGCCGCCAAAGTGACAGGTAAAATGGAGCAGGCGGGAGATTTGATGGGTTTAATTACAGCACAGGCTGTAATGAAGTAAACTGAAGGGTCTTGGAGGCTTATGAATGTTAGGAACCTGTGACCTCAGGCTCACACCGGCACAGATTCACATTTGTTCTGCTTGATTCACTCTCAGCTCTCAGCATGCCAGAATGAGTTATCACGAAAAAGAGTGAGAGAGAATATTAGCAATGGAAAAATCAAATTTTACTTTGTAATGGATCTATGGTTGGCTTCTGAGATCAAACACAGAGACGGCAACCACACTGTGTCCAGTCCAATGTTATTCTTTGATCAAATTAGAAGCCAAATATTTTAAACTGATGATTACCATCTAAGTACTTAATGACACATTTTATTTGCTATTCATGAGGAGTGCTTTTTGACACACCTACTTGTTTAAATTCTCGCTCGGGGGCCAACATTTTCATAAAGTTCAGGTTGTCAGATAATACTAGGAGTCTCTTGTGTCATGGTGTGGATGTTTTAAGTAGTTATCATTTCCTCCTATCTGACAGTGCCTCCGTGGCTGGAATGTTGGCTTGAAAGAGAGATGCCTCATGGAAAAGACTCTTGTGCAACAATTGGCAATGAAAGACTGAAAAACCGATACGCCCATATGCTGCTGACAGTCGCACGCTAAAACCAGTCGCACGCTAAAACCATGCTGCTTTCTTTGACGAAAGCAGCATGGTGCAGATGAACATGAAATAAATCCGTGATTCGTGTTTTTGATTGCAGTGAACAAGAAGTCCCTAAAAGCTGATTGCAAAAAGTATTTTATTACAAAAACAGAAAGAAAAAATAGGAGACAGTAATGAGAAAAGTTTGTATCTCTAACACAAATATACTTCTAGGCAACTGATCTTTGTTTTTAATGATTTATGATATTACATCGTAGTGTTTTGTTTTTTGTCACATCCAGAGCACTAAAAGATGAAAATCATAATTTTTTGTGATGCAAAATGTCAGACAAACAACGAGATGGAAAGAAATAATTTCTAAACAGCAGGTGGAAAACAGGGAGATCTAGGAAAATGACCTAATAAAAGTAAAGACATATGTTTTGGCACAGTTCTTTGCTGAGTCAGAGCAATCGTAGTGTAGTAGACTGGCTGCACACTCTATTGCCAACCTACTGATTTCATTGTAATTTAGAATTAGAAACACTTTATCTTCACAAAAGATGGAAAATGACTGTGTTACCGCAGCCAAAACAAGGCAAATACCTTAGTTCAGTAAACTCACGACAAGAAAAGGCTCAATTTTGGGGATAAACAAAGCATTTCTGAATCTTACTTGATGAATGCCGAAGAAGAATTCATATTGCCCGATTAAATCGAGCAGTATTTTGTAGCTAAAAAGAAAGCCAAGTGAAATTATTTGTTAAACTTGCACCTCTGTGAAACTACAAGGTGTTTAGTCTGAAGCTAACTCCACATTTAAGAATATTCCATGAAAGTTATGTCTGGAGCACATTTCACAATGAATGTAAACACTGAGGTCCAGCAGTGTTCAGAAAGTAGACTTAGGGATTATCCACAAAGTAGTTTACTTAGCCAGGGGCAGCGAGTGATGGCAAATCTGTTTAAACTGAGGACAGCTTGTGTGGCTTTGTGCATCAGAGCCAAAATGTTTACAAAATGCGTGTAAAAATGTGATCCATCTTTCCACAGTACACCAAACGACTTGGGCTGTTACACGTCACATTACGGGGATAATTCTCTCGGACGACGAGCATGCAGTCACATCGGCAAATCAAACGATTTAAACTAATGTTTGGCTGACCCTGAGTCCGTAAGCAGGTTTACAAATGAGGTTGTAGCTTTTATAGTGTTAAACTGAACTTTTGAGATTGCCTCTAAAATAAGTAGAAGCCGGGGGGAACGTAAAAGAGGGGGTTAAATAAATATGAGTAAACAGTTAAAGGTCAGTAGTATTAAGTCAGATATCAAGAGCAAGAAAAGCACAAACAACATTCCAAGATTGGGAGATCCCATCTGTTTGTGATCTAGCAAACACTCAAATGTGGCATGCTCAGTGTCAGCCTAAAGAGCTTTAATAGACCTCTTCCACCCCCCCCCCCCCCCCCCCCCCCTCCCTCTCTC
>VUQR01016814.1:34949-55737 GCA_015108515.1 Hemichromis elongatus
CTTCGTGTCATTGATTCATCTCGGTGATTGAAACTCCTCAGAGATTTTGGTCCACAGTTGCTGCAGATTGGCCAGTTTGCCAGGAAAATATTCTCCACACCATCACACCAATACCACCTGCAGGTACTGTTAATACAATGCAGGATGGATCCATGCTCTCATGCGGTTTTTGCCAAATTGTGACCCTACCATTAAAAAGTGAGACTCAGACCAGGCAACATTTTTTTCAACCTAATGTTTTCCTCTTTTGGTGTAATTGTCACCTTAGTCTCCTGTTCTTAGCTGACAGGAGCAGCACCTGATGTGGTCTTCTGCTGCTGTAGTCCATCTGATTCAAGGTTTAACATGTTTTTTCAGAGATGCTCTTCTGCAAGGAGTGGTTATTTGAATTACTCTTGCCTTGCAATCAGGTTGAAGCAGTCTGGCCATCCTCCTCTGACCTCTGGCAGCAACAAGACATTTTCACCTACAGAAGTGACACTTATCATCCGATTGTCTTTAAATACCAGTAGATCAATGCCGGCCTGGCACCAACAGCGGTGCCACGCTCAAAGGCACTTCAATCACCTACCTTCCTTTTTCTTCTTTTTAAAAACTTGCTATTTATCATTTTCATCATAACAACAGGACAACCCAGAACAGGAAACAAAACCATGGGACTCACCCGTCCATGTGATGATTTGTACAGTAAATATCACGAGTACACTGCAAAAATTAAAAATCTTACCAAGTATATTTATCTTATTTCTAGTCAAAATATCTCAATAAACTTAAAATAAGACACATTCAGCTACAAAGAAGCATTTCAGTGAGATATATGAACTTGTTTTAGAGAGTGCATCTTAAAACTGGAGAATTTTGACTTGTTCCATTGGAAGATTTTTGCACTTATTTCAAGCAAAAAAATATCTTGTATTAAGTGAAAAAATCTGCTCCTTATTTATGGTGTGATGATAAAATGAACTACCCGGTAAGCATTCCAGCCAAATTTTCTCTAATTTTTGGAGCTCGTTGAGGTGTGCTGTGCTTTCAGCACTGAGTGCCGACCCTCTTGTGAAATTTCTATATTTGGTTCTTCTTCCCATTTATTTTAATATAGTTAGTATCCCACGTTGTTAGTTGTCTTAGGCTTTGATATAGCTTAGAGCTCATTTTTATGTTTGTTTTTATTTTATTCTTGTAGGCTTCAGTTAAAATGCGTATCAAAGTATTTTCTCCTAAGGGTAGTGCTGGCTTTATTTTTCTTAAATGGTAATCCCTTACCTGAAGATATCTAAAAAAAAAAAAAAAAAATCTCGCTGATCTACATTAAATTCCTTTTGTAAAACCTCCTTCCCTAATTTTTGTACGAGGTTTACACTTTTATTATCCTTTCTGATGCTTGGTTTGAACTTCAGCATGTAATCTTGACCATGTCTCCTATCCTAAATAGATTAAGTTACTCCTATGCGATTGGCTGATTAGATGTTTGCATTAACAAGATTTATGATTTTCTGCTCTCTAAGAACTTCTATCTCAGTGACTCTGCTCATAATGTGACATTTGGGAATTTTAGGCTTTCATATTTGAACCAGAAATGGGTATTGTCACATAATCTGATATTATTAAGTTACCAGAGTTGCAGAACTACCATGACGATCTTACCTGGTTTCTAATGTGGCCTGTGTAAAATCACAAGAAGCTACAATAAAATAGTTAAAATAAAACATTTAAAAGATTTACTCATTACAATGCGCTAAAAATATCTCCACCTGAAGCCAGTCAAAATGATGACATTCTTTATACTAAAGCAAGTATTCAAAGAAAGGCTTAATTCACTGGGCAACTCACATGAGAGTTACGTTGTGTAATGGTGTACGTCATGTGTCGCTGTGGCTGTTTTATGTGATTTTTATAACGAAAAAGCAGCATTCAAGCTGCACAGTATCATCAAAGCACCAGCGTTTCTAATCTAATCATTACTATTCACACACAATTTAATGAACTCTTAGCACCATAACTAGTTTTTGTGTCCTTTAAGTTTAAGTCTGTGTAAATGTTGAATTATTGATGTCTGCTAATATTGGCATTTTTTGCTTTGTTATTCTTCATCAGCTATGAGTGTACTTCTGCTCCAAGACAAGTCTGTCAGCGGAGCAAAAATGAGCGGCCTGGATCAAGACCAGCATCATCATCCCAGTTGCCGGGAAAAAACACTGGCCTCTGACTCATCCGACTCCCGTGAGCTTCCCAGTCAGCAGCTCCAAGGGCTCAAATTGGCATCACACGCAGTGCTAGAGGAAGCACAGCAAAGGGGCAGGTTAAAGTGCTCTAAATGTGGAGGCTCAAGGATGTTCTTCTGCTACACATGCTGCTCGTTAGTGGGCATGAGCCTACAAGACGTCCCCACAGTGAAGGTTTGTAGGAGGTTATGACTCACTTGCTTTGTCTTTTAACAGAGGTTTTCACCATTGTCTTATTTAGTTGGGAAATCCCTGTTTTTAATGTTATTTGTTACATTTTTTGACACAATGCTGCTGAAATCCAACTCTCCCCCGGACCTGACTGTACGCACTGTGTGTTACACTCAGCTTCCTGTGAAGATAGACATCATCAAGCATCCCAACGAGACAGATGGCAAGAGCACTGCCATCCACGCCAAGATTCTAGCACCCAGTGACGTTACAATATATACTTACCCCTGCATACCCGAGTACCAAAAGGATAAGGTCAGTTGTTTTTTATCCTTTTGGTTATGGTTTTTTACCCTAAAAGAATTGAGTTCATTTAACTTCAAAATATGCTGTCTGCCTTGTACTTGGTCTGGCTTCAGCTAACGATTACGCTTATGATTGATTCATCTGAAAATTACTTCCCAGAAAACTTTTTTGTATCTTCACTCGTCTTATTTTCACTACTCAGTCAAATAACATGTTCAGTTTTCTATGACACAACACAGAGAAAAGCATGTGGCATGTTTTGTTTGGAAACATAGGTTAAATTGATCATCAAAAGCTATTTTCTCTCATCTACTAATTCATGAGTGTCAAACATATGGCCTGCAGGCCAGAACAGCACGCCAAAAGATCCCATCAGGCCCGCTGGATGGTTTGTTGGATTGTATGATATACAGAGTCGGGCGGCATATGTAGTTTTTGGTCTTTTCGGTGTATTTAGTACCAAGAGGCCTCAAAAGCTTTGAGAACTAAAAGAAATTGTGCGAAGTGTTATTTTCATCCATCCAGGAGGTTTGAATCATTGTAAGTTTAAAAACTTTCTTAGTGGCAAAAACATTACACACAGACCGCCATAGCAAACTGAGGAAAGGTGATTGCGCAAAGGAGCTGTGCCCGTGTGTGTCACTGAGTGCGGAAAACCTGAGACACACAGTACTGTACTAAAGTTTTGAGTCACCAGTTCTTATTATTTTTCTTCCAAGAAGAAAGTAATTTTTGTGTTCTTGAGCAATAGTTTTTCTTTGGATTTTGGCTGCTTTTTCACTCGTTTTTTAGTCCAGTCTTAACACCTGACCATTTTAAGTGGAATGGTTTTTTTTTTTTTGTTAAGCCACTCCCCTTTTTGTAAACTGATGGTTCCCTTAATGTGAGCACTTTCAGGATTTACTTTACGCTAAATCTAATGAAGTAGTTGAGAGTATTTATTATGCAGTGGGTTTGAACTGATGTCTGCTGTCACTGACTTGACATTTTCTTTGTCATCTATTAGTGTTTCCTTTATATTGTTGTGTACTTTTCTCTTACAATAATTCTTGTTACTGTGTTGAATTAACTGTATTCATTTCTATTTCGATGCAGGAATCTAATTTTAAAGTTTGTTCTGAAACCGTTGCTCTCCACTAAAGTCAAATAGTAAATGCTTATCTTTTGCATTATGTACTGTTGTTTATTCTCAGTATAAAAATCGTAGATTCACAATGTCTGGTGAAACATTTCTAAAAGATTTAGATTTATTTGCTGCAGCTTCATTCTTCAGTTCAAACCTCATAGCACTTATGCAATCAGATTGTTATTTCAGCTGAATGAGTTTAGTCCACAAGCCATACATTTGTATTGTTTTTCTTCTTGCCTTCTCATTTATTTAAATCAACTGATTTAGTGTTTTCACTTTTTCAACTTTATCCCTCACCTGTCAAACAGTTTACATCATGTTCTCTGCTTCCTAAATTTAGCCTTTTATAAATCACCCCACTGTAAAAACATGTGTTACAGTCACATATTTTGTGCCCTAGCACAGTTTGCATGATGGCGTTCCTCTCCGTCTTCACTCGCTCCAGGTGGTGTTGGTATTCCCCGGTCCAAGGGCCGTCTCAGTTCAAGACATGATGAAGTGTTTACATGACGGGTCACACGACTCCTCTGATGAACCGTGCAGAAAGAGGTTAAAAAGCGAGCAAGTCCAAGGTTTCACGTGCACCTCCGAGAGCTCAGAGTCGGGGACGCCAGATGAAGTAAAAAGCTCAGTGTCAAAGGTGGATCCCCTGCAGAGGGTGGTCTTTATTGACAGCACATGGAACCAGACCAATAAGATCAGCACAGACGAGAGACTGCAAGGTAATCAGGAAAGATTGCAGTGGGGTGGGTTTCCAAAGGAGTCTCGACTGCTGCTGATTATTCACCCACAATTGAATTTACCATGATCTCACAATGTTCTGACTGACGTGTGTTCTCCTCCAGATTTGCTCCAGGTAGAGCTGAAGATGAGAAAAACGTGTTTCTGGCGTCATCAAAAGGGTAAGCCGGACACTTATCTCGCTACTATCGAAGCCATATATTATTTTCTCATGGACTTCCGCGAGCATTGCCTCGTCAAGGAGTACAGCGGAGAATACGACAACCTTCTCTTCTTCTACTCCTACCTGCACTCCATTGTTAACAAAGCCAAAACCTCTGCGGGAAAATGCTGAGGATTCATAGGAGGACAGACTTGATGACATCGAACTGTAGCTGAAGCGACGATTCAAATGCAGCACTCAGGTGCTCTGCCTTCCAACAGTCCCAAAACATGCATCTCATATTGTGTGTCGATCATTATTTGGCGAGTGGAAGCTTTACTGGTCCGCTGTCCAGTGCTCACAGTGGATGATTGAATAAGAACTTATTAATATAGATGGATTCGGGATTTCAAAAGTGGATAATGAAAAGATAAAAAAGAGTAACCTGGAATAACAGAAACACTGAGATGACTTCTTTTATAAAATGTTAACTAATTTTGATTATGAAAAATAACTTTTAGTTTTTGAACGCGAATGCTTCCTAATGCTCGAATGGGCAACAGCATGCCTTTAATTTAAGTCTGAAATATTAAGTGGAAAGAAAGATTTCTGATACATAACCATTTTATATCCATTTTAATTTACAAATTAGTGCACAATGACGTTTGTGTTCTGTTGCAATCACATTTGTTGCAGACCCAATAAAGTTGTTTTCTTAAAATAAGTATCTGAAATGCCAAAAAATCTCATTACTTTCTTTTAAGTTCCTAACTGTACACAGCAGTAATGAGTTGTAATTAGTAGAAGGTCTCTCGGATCTTCGCTTGCAGACTGTCACAAGTCTTCTTGGCATCTCCCAGCAACATCGATGTGTTGGGCTTGTAGAAAATGGGATTATCTACTGCAGCGTAGCCCACGCCCAAGGTACGCTTCATCACTATCACCTGGTGGTAATAGTAAGAAAAGAGGAAGTGAGAGAGGGGTTACATGATTAGATTTTTCTTTTTTTTTGCTACCATATCCTCAAACACATCTCATTTAATAAAGGCAGACCAACCTGTTTGGACTTCCACACCTCCAGGACGGGCATGCCAGCAATTATAGAGTTGGGATCTTCCTGTGCTGCCGAATTCACCGTGTCATTGGCACCGATGACCAGCGTCAAGTCGGTCTCTGTGGGTCGCAAATATTTACACGTTTACACACAAGGCAGATGAACTCAGAAACTCCAGCACTGCACTAATCTCCCTCCACCATAAACAGAACCATGTGTGTCAGCCTGCGTGCCTGGTTGCTAAGAAAACAATGAGTGTTGTCCTAATAACTTGGCACATCCAAGTATCCAGACACAACATGTGGCCACTTCAAGCACAGATGAGAAGGAAAGGATGCATTTATTACAAGTCACCGATCAAGTAATTTAATCCAACGCCTCCCTGCCAAAGTGACAGCCGTGTAACGGTAAATACAACAGATCTTTCTAGAATTTATTTTTAAAGAAGGAGCTCGCCTGGGAAGTCGTCATTGATCTCATCCATCTCCAGGACCATGTCATAGGGAACGCCAGCCTCGGCCAAGAGTACATTCAGCTGGCCGGGCATACGACCGGCCACTGGGTGGATACCAAACCTGTTGGACACATTAATGCACATCACTGATAAAAGGATGTCCCGCATTTTTTGTGTGTGTGTTTGTGTCTTTGTGGTGATATTTTTACAAACTCACCTCACAGTCTTGCCTTGTTCCCTCAGCATCTTCACCATATCTGCAATAGGATACTGGGCTTTGGCTGCACACAGACCCCAACCTAACAACATAAAAATAGAAACTTGCATTAGCGGAGCAAATCGGCCTCTTGAACTTAGGATGTAACCATTATATT
Organism: Hemichromis elongatus; assembly: GCA_015108515.1. Taxonomy (NCBI): domain Eukaryota; kingdom Metazoa; phylum Chordata; class Actinopteri; order Cichliformes; family Cichlidae; genus Hemichromis; species Hemichromis elongatus. The sequence continues at coordinate 41,543 of VUQR01016814.1, forward strand.
CGTACTATCTAGAGATTCCATAATCTCCTTAGGTTGCTTGAGTCTCCTGCCAAACAGCTTTCCTTTTATTGGATGGTTGCCTGATCATAGATAACCATTTCACAGCTATTGTTCATTTTTAAATGACAAGCACAGCAGTCCTGCAGGACAAGAGTAAAACCACATATTCATCACCCTTCATTCCTTCTTTTGTCCTCCACCACAAGACTCCTCTCTGTGTTAAATCATAGCAGTCAAAAGTCTGAGAGACATTTTTCTAAGGAAAACTTTTGCATGTGTGGTGTGCATTGGGGTCCCCTGCGTGCAAAGAACTAGTTACCCCCTGTCTCTGTAACCCCTGCTTAACCCTGGTGGTCAGGTACCTTCTAGAGTTCAGCATTACCCCTAATCGAGTTTTTCCAAGCCAGTGACTTGTATCCTGTATCTTCTATAATTCCCCAGACAGCCGGAGCCTTCTGTTTCCTCACTGCCGTGCTTTGTTGTTGACAGCACATGGAGAGTCTGGACCGAATAGCCCTTATGATTTTTCACTGTTTCTCTAATCAAACCAGCATGTTCGACCACACAGCTGTCTCTGCACTGATTCTGAGCCATTGGGGAAAAGAAAAAAAAAGCAATCCTGGTATCCAAGCTACACAGAGTGGTTCCTCTCGCACAGGCCGTTCAACAACTACTCATTTGTCAGACAAGTCTGTCTTTTTCTGCTTAATAAATCATGATGTGGGCATCATCTCGCACTCTGAAATCCAAACCACCATTATTTAGGCCCTGTGGACAGTTTGTGAACAAACTACTCCCTCTTGTGGTCACTACGGTTCAGCATTCTGAGTTTAAATAAAAACGCTACCATCAGATAGATGCCTGATTCTGGCCATGTCCAAGTACAATGCAAAACATGCGGGCTTTCCCAAAGTGGTTTTTGATCTGAGAGTCAGGTGAAAGCTGTTATGTGGGAGATAGATGGTGGTACTGATCTGAACTGATGATCTGAAAAATGACATTTGGCATCTACACCGTCTTCTGACAGGAGCACCAGTATAAAAGGTGTGCGCAATGTAAATCTCTTATGTTAGGCCAAACTTCTTTCTACACCTGTCTGCACCTGTCTCTAATGGGCTCCATCTGTTTCCAGCACTGTCTCCACCCTCAACTGGGGAAAAAAACAATTTTCTACTTCATATGTGTGCAAGATTTAAAGCTTTCACCAAAATCTGCTTATAGACAAAGTGGCAAAAATCAAAAGCAGCTGACCTTTGAAGAAAAAAAAAATCATGGTGGAGCATTCTTCCAATGATTGCAAGCTGACCTTAGCCCAAATTTTAACAGTTTATCAGTTTACATGATTTTTGGTGCAGCAGTAAGAAAAATTTTTTTTATGTATTTATTTTAAGCTCCAGATGAAACGACTTACAGCTAAGGACTTTAAAAAGGAGGAAACTGTGGTTGAAGCACTGCTTTTTTCAACTTGCTACCTGCTTTTTATGTGTGCTAGAGGCTTAATTAACCACTGATAGCACAAACCCTGAAAAGCCCAAAGTAAACCACTGCTGAAGTGCCAAAAACAGGTACTCAGACGTTCATTTGAAGCTGAACTAAACTAGTAAATGTACAAAAACACTGTCTCTCTAGTCTCCATTCATGACAACTTTTTAACTCATCTGTTTAAATTTCATCTTGGAGTTTAAAGACGTGGCTTCAGTAACACATGGGCGCCGTTACAGGTGGCTCTAGATCTATCTGCTGACCTTCACCTCAGCTAGTTCATTTTGCTGAATTGGAAACCCTTCAAACATTAGATCCACTGAGCCAGAATTGGGCTGCCAAAGAATCCGAGCTACCCCACTGAAATGGCTGTGGAAAAATGTGATAAAAGGTATGTATTTTGGACTTTCAGCTTTTCCTACCAATAAAGATTTTTCACATTGCCATTCATACCAAAGTAGATTAATAGATAAACAGATCACAGAAACGTCCAGTTTTTACATTAAATGCCCATGATAACCCTAGCACAGTCTGCCCAATGAGTTAACAGATCTGTTTCTGTAATTTTACACATTTCTTACAATTTAAGCTCAACTTCATTGTATTGAAGGAAAGGGGATTTTGACCAGTCCAGCCCACAACTAGGCTGTATATGGCACAATGTAAAATGAGTCTGACATCCTTACTTTTGCCCATTTGTTCTGCTAGTACCCTGTAGAACATATGTAATGCTTATTTGATAAGTAATATGACATGCTGTGAGACAGTCGATTTAAAAAAAAAAACAAAAAATCTGGGATCCAGTTCAGTGAGTAAAGTGGCATTATTTTACCTGCATGTTACATAGTATATAAAGTAGAAGTTTATTATGCATTTTCTTAGTGCATTATGCTCAAGTTGCCCTTCATATTAGACATGACACAATGACATGCCATTTAAAAAATAATAATAAAAATGGTATTTTCATTCACTGCAACGCATTTCAACCAGTGGCAATCCGGAATCACTCCCCAATCAAACGGGTGTTACACCAAAAACCCCCTTGGATTAGCTTTGGTCGCCAGATTGCAGTGATCACTCATAGTTTGCCACCATTAGCATATTCCGTGAATACACTGCTAATCAAACTAGATAGCGTCACCTAAATACACTAAATACAGTCACTAACAAGTGAAGTTCTATTGGGGGTAATATACGTACCTACATTAAATGAAACAAACTGGTAAAAGATCAGTTTCACAGATTGGTAACTTTTACCAACCAATCTGTGCTGACAAAGCTGACAATTACAATCCTCATCAGTGCTTCAAGACATTTTTAAAACAGTGTGTACCTGGGGTGATGATGATGTTGTTGGCTTCTTTGATTATGTCAATGGTTTGGTCCACATTGACCTCAGTGTGAGTGCCAACAATCTCCATGGGCTTACCACCCAATGTTGAGGTGGTGCCGTACCCGCCCAGGATCACGTTTGGCAGGGAGCGGTTCATAGCCTTGAGGAAGAAGCAGCCCAGTGACATGTTTGTATACTTGTACGTAATGCACAATGCTGAAAATGTGCATCTACTCACCACACACATGATGTAGGAGAGGATTGCGCCAGAGGAGCCAATCAGGGCTCCAACAATTGTCATGAGATTGTTGTCAAGCAAGAAGCCTTCAGCGCATAGTGCCCATCCTGAGTAGCTGTTCAGCACAGTAATGACCACAGGCATGTCAGCGCCTCCGATAGCTGCTGTTAGCGTTACACCCTATGACAGGTTGAATCAGAAGAACAAAACAAAACAGAACAAAAAAAAGTATTTTAGCATATTCCAAGTTAGATAAAACAATAATTACATTAAAAATCAACAGCTAAAATGTAAATTCATTGAAAAAGGTGTTGCTTGTTCCCAGCTTAGATAATGGTCACAAACTCACCATGACAGTGGAAAGCCCAGACACGCCCAGCAGGCACCCCATGCCAGTACCATAGCTGGAACTAAGCATAAAGGGCACCATGCCTCCAACAGATGCTGTCATCAGACTGGCATTCAGCATGTGCCGTCCAGGAAGCAGCAGGGGTGCAGAGTTCAAAAGACCTACAACCAAAAACACTTTCAGAAACACATTTTCCAGAGAGGCAAGAGAAAGTGTTCTCAGCCTTTTGCAGGGATAATAGGAACATAACCAACAAGACAAAACAAGTGAGCGTGCTTTTCTTTAACCAGTGTCAGGTGTCTTTGAACCCTCAGACTTATCTGCAAAAGCCTCTAATCAGCTGTCTGAGCATCTGTCTCATCCACAAATTAGCCAGCAACCCTCTACCAACCGCAGCCATCCAGTCACTGGCCTGCCCTTCCCATGACAAATTATCGGAGAGCTTCTCACGTGTTCCTCTTGATTGGTCAGCCTAACACGTAAATTAGAGAGTGCTGACACTTACAAAAAAACTCCTGGATTTAAAAGGGGATTCTTTGGCTTTCAGTAGATGAAAGGAACAATCAGCAGTAGACCAAACAACCTGATGTGTTTTCATAGATATTTGTGCGTAATAAGAAGAGCTATGGTCACATCTGGACTGACAGTGTGCAAATGAGAGATTAGGCAACTGTGGTTCAGGGGGTCGGGACGCTTGTCTTGTAACCGGTTCGATCCCCCAGCTCTCTGTCCTGGTCGTTGTGTCCTTGGGCAAGACACTTTACCCTACCGCCTACTGGTGTTGGCCAGAGGGGCCGATGGCGCGATATGGCAGCCTCGCTTCTGTCAGTCTGCCCCAGGGCAGCTGTGGCTACAACTGTAGCTTGCCTCCACCAGAATGTGAGAGTGAATGAATAGTGGAATTATAAAGCGCTTTGGGTGCCTTGAAAAGCATTATAGAAATGCAGTCCATTATTATTATTATTATTAGTTTCAGATCCATTACCTTGAAGCTTGCCATAGGCCACCAGTGATCCACTGAATGTGACGCCTCCGATGTAAGTACCCAGGTAAGCCACAGTCTTGAGCACACCTGCAGCTGGGTGAGTCTCCAGGTGAGGGTACTCAATCATATACTCGGCAATGCATGTGAGAACAGCCGCCAGGCCCACAAGGCTGTGGAAAGCTGCCACAAGCTGGGGCAAGTCTGAGATTTCAATACGCTTGGCAATGGTCAGACCTAGAGTTGAGATACGAAGAAAGGGGGAAAAAAACAGAAAAAATGAAACACCAGAACTAAATTCATGCACGTTGGCAGAGTCTCACTACTAGAAACATTTAGGGCTTTGAAAAAACATGAAATTGAAAATAAATAAATAAATAAGCAGACACCTGCTTCTAGTTATGGGGCCTGTTCTTCAAAGGGTAATCCTAGGAGTTCAAAGTTGGGTAGTTAATTGAGTTTCACTGAAACCCAAGCGGCTCTTAATGCCGCGCGCGTGTGTGTGTGTGTGTGCGCGCACTCCTAGGATGATTGCACTGCCATTTATCTTCTTGCTTCTTAAATTACAATTAACATGTACAACATTCACACATCATGATGGAATCCACTCTCTCCGTGTCTGAACAGGGTGATTGATGCACTGTTATGAATTGGCAATACTTCTTCAGAAGACTGAAGGAGCTGCATGCAAAGCTAATAACATGTAACTCATTTGTGATGAAATTGTAGCTCTCGAAACAAACTGTTAGACTTTAGGGGAGTCGTGCCCAAACTTTATCAATTTATTTTTTAATGAAAGCTAAAACATTGAGGCGCTACATTAGTTTCAAGTCTCCTTCACATACTTCTTAAGTCGTTCCAAAACAAAACTAGAAGTGCTGTGAATCTAGAGTAGGCGTTTTGCAGCACATGAGTTCTGTGTAGTAGCGACATCATGATGACCATTTTAGTTGTAGGCTCTCTGAATGCATGGAGCCACCTACCCAAGGTTCCCCCGCCGGCCATAGCTAGAGACATCTGAGACAGCAGCTCCGGTGAGGGTTTGAGGGCACCGAGGGTGGCAGCAAGGCCCCCTGCCACTCCCATCATGCCGAGGGCGTTCCCCAAGCGACTGGTGCTCTGGGCAGAGAGGCCAGCCAGCGCCCCGACACAGCACAAACCTGAGCCCAAATACATCATCTGAGGCGAAAAAGTCAGAATCAGCATGGATACATAAGTCATTTTTAGGTCATCAAAGAATTGGGAAACAGAATAAAGTAATCTAAAGATGAGAGGTAATTCCAATAAAATGAAGCTTTGGATACTTTGGATACCTTATATAGCCTCTACTAGGCCTTGATGCAGCCCCCCAATGAACTTCCTCAAAGAAAAGATTTGAATAGCAGGTAGGATTAGTTGTACGTACGTTCATCTCCATGTTTGAAAATTTAACCATGTTTAAAATGCATCCAGTACTGCAGTAACAGAATCTACGTGGGAGAAAAAAAAATAGAAAAAAAGCTTAATAGGTTCTCGAGGGCAAATCATTCCAAAACCAGCCGAGCGAGTCCTGTGTCTGCCCCCTGGGCCTCCTCCCAGTACAGCATGCCTAAACAGATCACCCTGGGGGTGTCTAACCAGATGCATCTCAGAAAATGTAAATATTAAAAAAAAAAAAAAAAAGTTCAGTATTTACCATTAGTTAGTTACAACAAGTAAATATGTAATATATTTTAGACACAGAAGCTACTGTGTTTCAAACTGTTTTTTGTTTTTTTTTGTTTTAATTTGGATAATTATGGGCTGTGGATTAAAATAGTTATTAGACAAAGTATAAATACCTGTAAATGACTCAGCCTGCTTAATAAACACAAACACAATCATGGACAAGACTGCTGACTGGACAGCTGTATATATCTCTCCACGAGCAGGATCATGGACACTTTTCATAGAAGGTCATTAATGCAGCACATCAAAGCATATTAATGGAAAGTTGACTGAAATGGAAAAGTGTGGTAGTAACAAGAAAAGTATCCACAAGTAACTGCGACACCCGCAGCCTTTGAGAGTCTTGTTATGAAAAGTTGATTCAAGAGCGTTGGAGTAGGAGTGGACTGAGGCTAAGATCAAACAAAGATCAGAGAAAAAGTCAAAAGCACCTTACCCGGGTCACTCGGAAAAATGACTGGACTATTGTGCAGTGGTCCGAAGCCCTTCTTTTCAGATCAAAGTAAATTTTGCTTTTCATTTCTAAATCCGGGTCCAAGAGTCTGGCGGAAAAGCGAAGAGGCACATAATCCGAGGTGTCTGAAGTCCTACAGACTGTGATGATATGAGATGACACATCATCTGCCGCTGTTGCTGATGGTTGGTCCACTGTGTTCTATCAAGTCCACAGTCAGCGCAGCTGTCTGCCAGGAGATCTGCTGACAACTTTATGGAGATGTTGATTTTCTTTGCCCAGCAGGACACAGCACCTTCACACAGTGCCAAAACTAGTACCAAATGGCCTACTGACCATGTTATTACTGTGCAAGACTGGCCAGCCAACTCAAGAGCAAGATGAGAAACACCTGATCCAATAAAGACAAGCTATCAAAGTAGCATGGGCTTCAGTAACAACTCAACAGATCCTCGAGCAGCAGATTGCTTCAATGCTAACCTGATGCAGCAATTCATTCAAAGGAGCAACAATCAAGTACTGAGACCAAGAATGAACACACTTTTCAGAAATTGGACATTTCTCCTGTATTTAAAGTTAAAATAATATTTCAGCTTCAGTCTAATAAATAAAGAAAATAAATTATGAAGATTTTTTTTTTTGTGAGATGCACATTTATACATATACTCTTCAACCAATTCATTTCACCGTCAAGCCATCTAGTGCACATTAAATACATTGTCAGTGGAAACAAATGTGAGTGGGATGACATGATGTGTGTCCTCTCACCTGCTCGATGCTGTACCCAGCAGCCACAGAGGCTCCGTATCCTCCAACAAATGTAGCTCCAGGCAGCAAATACAGGTAATTGTACTCAGGAGGATCGGTGGGGCGTTTAAACATGTCCAGCATCCTCTGGGTGATCAGAAAACCACCTGCACAGGCACAGAAACAAATAAATACATTAACCCTTTTCATTTATTTGGGTGGGAAATTATTTATGTTCACTGAAGCCATTCTTGTGCCCAGTTTTGAATGTCACACCGGCAATATTGATGGAGGAAACAAAGGCAGCAGCCAGAGCAAGACTCTCAGGTAGGGAAGAGGGTGTGAGACCTCCACCCATCAGCACCAGGCCTCCTACCGCAGTCAGACCTGACAGAAAAGACGGCATTTAGCAAAAAAGAAAAAAAAATGTTAACAAATAAAAAGGAAACAGCCCAACAACACATCCATAGAGATTTTATAATGAGTTCTGACCTGAGATGGCATTGGTGACGGACATGAGAGGTGAGTGCAGAGCGGGGGTCACACCCCACACAGTGTGGTATCCCACTATCCCAGCCAAACCAAAGGTGGTGACCATCTGAGTGAAAGCAGCGTTGGGCGAGATGATGCCCAGAGCCAGACAGGTAGACAAGCCTAGAGAGAGACAGAGCGAAGCAGTGCTGCTGTTGCTATGTTTGTGCTTTCCCTGCCGCTGTAATTTCAAGTTTGGTTTCCAGTCCCTTCTTAACCATTAAAGGAATGGAATAACCGAACAAGACAAATAAACATGTCGTTTTATTACCAGTCATTGTGATTCATAGTTTCTCTGAAAGAAGTGAAGCGAAATGTTTGAATTTACTGAAAAGTATACTGTGCTCAGTTACAGAGGGGCTTCCAAAGGTCACAGTAAGATTTGTATTCTGAGGAAAAATGACTTGTTTTAAAAATGACAAAGTCAGACTGGAAACCAAAGGATTTTTCCCCTCATGAATCTTACAATGAAATCCCAAAGAGACATACTTATATTGCAAATTACTTTTCTTGTCCACATACAAAAAGGTTTCCAGTTTACATATCCATTATGTAGAAAAGCAGTCACACTTTACATTTAGTTTTATAGAGACACACAGCTCATATCTTAGATTTTGGCATACCCAAATGTTTCAGATCAAACTGATTTTAATATTGGATAACCTGAATAAATAAATAAAAAGGTAGTTTGAGATCATTTCATTTTTTAAGGGAAAAAAGGCAGTCCAAAAAAACTACTAATACCTGGTTGTGCCACCCTTGGCAGCAAGAACTGCAATCAAGCATGTGCAAAAAACTGGAAATGGGTGTGGAGGGATTTGGGCTCATTCTTCTTTGAAGAAATATAATTCAGCCACACTGGAGGAGTCGAGCATAAATGACCTGTTTATGACCTAAATCTGATTCAAGTCCACAATTTGATTTATTTTGTTTTTTTAAAGACATCAAGAGATGGACTTTCTGGTGTGCTTTCAGATCACTGTCCTTCTGCATAACCCAAGTGTGCTTGAGCTCTGGGGTATAACCAGATGGCCAGACATTCTCCTTCAGGATTCTCTTGTAGAGAGCAAAATTCATGGTTCCATCAATTATGGTGAGTTGTGCAGGTCTTGACACAGCAAATCAGCTCCAGACCATCACATTACCTCCACCATGTTTGATTGTTGGCACGATGCTCTTTTTATGAAAGTCTGTGTATGCCAGATGTCACTGGACTCTTTTACTTGGAGGCCCAGGTAGGTTTGGGTAGCTTTTTTCCCTTAATAAATGAAATAATTATTTAAAAAGGTTTTTATTTATTTAAGTTATCTTTGTCTTTGATATCACACTAACACAAACCATTTAATCCAAAAGATAGTAAAAAATTAACATTTTATTTTAATTGGATTATTTGGGTGGATTGTATGCTTTAATTTCAGTAAACATTAATGTTTTAGACAGACCAATCCTCCCAGTGAAGCCAAATAAAGAAGTGCTAAATGTCCCAGAAGTCGGAATATTTCTGCGTGTATCTCTCTGCCTTTGTGTTTGACCTGCAGTGTAGACACCAGCAGAGGTCATGGTGCGGTTGAAGGGCGAAACGGCCGCCACTTTCTCGGCCTCCAACTCAGCGACCGTTTTCTGTTTCACCGGCGGTGGCGGGACTGTTTTTGGGAGGGGTGATGGGAACATGTTCTTGCCTTCCTGGACGCACCAGAAAACACACAAGAAGACCAGAGTGAGCAGAGAGGATTTGCGTGAGAAACAGACATCAAGACTTTCGCACAGTGGGAGATCTCTCGAACACGAACTCGCGGACGGCACAGGGGATTACGCTAAACAAAAAAGCAATCACAAACCAGTTAGCGGTGGTTTTGAAAGATAAATTCTCTTTTAAGGGGCTGAATAATGCTTAGTGTAACAAGAGGTAAACTGATATGTCCTATTGAGGTTGCGTGCTTATTCTGCCATAAACAATGTGTCAAAGCCAAATTCCTGGAAAAGTGTATTTTGAAACGTTCACAACATTCTTGCTGGGGTCCAGCTTGAGCTATTCCCAGCTGGGACTGTGTTTTAGTACTCAATTGGCGCTCTATCCGAGCATGACGAGATCTGACAGTGCATGCTGAGAGGGAAGGAGGGATGCCAGTGGGGATGGAAGCTGACAGGAGACAGTCACACGGGAAAGAAAAAAAAAAAAAAAAAACTCCACCTTCATAACAAGAGTCCCACGGATGACATGGTCAATTGTTCCATAATCAAATTCATCTTTGGGCTCATAGTGGAAGTATTCCTTGTCTGGACTGATGGCCTTTAGAAGCTTCAGTATGTTGTTTGAATACAGGCTGCTTGCTTGGGTGGCCATGCGGCTGGGCAGGTCTGTGTAGCCAATGTGTGTTACTCCCTAGTTAACAAAACAAAGTCAAACATAAATAAATTATATATACCCCCTTTTGGTGAAAAAAAAATCATTAATACATCTTTTGCATTCTTTAAAATTATCCAATCGTACTTAAAATGTGCAAGCAAAGCAAAAAACTCACCCTGTAAACATGCAGCGCTCCGGGCTTTGTGGTCTCAATGTTGCCCCCTGCCTCTGCAGCTAGATCCACCACTACAGAGCCGTCCTTCATAGACTCTACAAACTCCTTCTTGATCAGTATAGGTGCACGCTTCCCTGAGTGAGCGTAGGACCACAGGTAGAAAAGTATGAGATGCATCAAACAGCATGGTGCTGTCTAATAAACACGATAGTGAATCCATGTTAAAAAAGAAGTGACCGGATTTTGGCCACAAGAGAGAAGAACAACAAAAACAACAAAAAACCCTCATGAAATCGAGATTATGGGGTTGATGGGGCTTAAGCCATCAACAGTATAGAAAAGATGGACAAGGCCACTGTGCCATCACGCATTGCTTAATCAGATCTTGTTGCAAAATCTCACGCTGAGGCTTTTTGCCATCATCACCTCTTTTGAAAGCAGAAGTTATGAGTAAGGGGCAGACTAGAGGAAAATTTACTCACTGTCAGACCCTACATATTATTTTTAGGACCAACTCCCAAGAAGCCTACTGAGTCCTTAGCTGCTAGATTATCAGCTATACAGTTACTGTATTTTCTGCACTATAAGGCGCACTTAAAATCCATTAATTTTCTCAAAAATTGAAAGTGCGCCTTATGGCCCAAAAAATACGTTAAATAAAATAAACCAATAGCAACTGAAATTCTCAGCACAGAGCAATATCTCCTTTTGATGTTCAGTGTTGCTTTGCAAAAGATTAAATTAAAGCAAACAATAATGAAACTTTAAATGCCAAACGATAAAGGCAGAAGTGGCTTAAAGTACCGATGTGACTCACCGGGAATTAGGGCAGTGCTTACGACGATGTCGACCTCTTTACACTGCTTGGCAAAAAGAGCCATCTCAGCCTCGATGAACTCCTTTGACATCTCCTTGGCATAACCTCCAACACCCTCGCCAGACTCTTTGAGGTCTACTTCTAAAGGTTCAGCCCCAAACGACTTGAACTGCTCCAGAGCAGCTGGCCTGAAAGTCAAGAAGCAGCCAGCCTATCATCCAAATTCTGTCCATCACTAAAAAGCTTGCTGTTTGAGGCGATGCCAATCTCATACCTGGTATCAAACCCTCTGACTATGGCTCCCATTGACTTGGCTGCCCCGGCTGCTGCCAGACCAGCCACTCCACCTCCAATAACCAGGACCTGTTTACACCAGAAACATCCAAATGTACCAAGGCTTCATTTTTTATTTGAGCTATACTGAAAGGAAAGAACATGCTGTACTGACTGGAGAAATAGATCATGCTTGGTTGAGTAAAACATAGACCATTACCTTAGCTGGAGGGACTTTTCCTGCAGCTGTGATCTGTCCAGTAAAGAACCTGCCAAAGTGGTTGGCAGCCAGAACCACAGCCTTGTACCTAAATAACAAAAACTCAAGTCACATCTACATTAACTAAAAAAAAAACAGATGAAATCTGGATTTAAAAATGCATTTTTTGTTTACCCAGCAATGTTAGCCATGGAACTGAGTGCATCGTAGCCTTGTGCAATGGTAACTCTGGGCACCTGATCCATGGCCAGGACAGTGCTCTGCCTCTGTGACAGCTTATTCATCAGCTCCTGGTTCTGTGCTGGATAGATGAAGCTCACCAGGGTGGATCTGGGTTTCAGGAGATCTACCTCACTTAAACTGGGCGCTCGAACCTAAAGCCAAAAAAAAAAAAAAAAAGTTTCTATTTTCCACTCACAATTAAGTAGAACTCTGACAGATATATGCATCTAAACTTAATCTTCATGTTTACTTATGTAGCAGCAAATCAGAACATCAGTGCTCACAGTTCCCCCCACCTTATGCTGTATACGATGTCCTCGACATGCTTTTAATATACAAGACCCCCCTGGCTGTGAGCAGATTAAACTTTCTGATTCCAACCACTCTCCAAAATGGAAGCTAAACTGAGTAGCCACAGTAATGAAAAGTTTATGATAATGGAGGAATATTTTTGAACTAGGACTCCTGAAAAGCTGCTTTGAATTTGAAATAAGTTTTATAGGTCTCTTTTAACCAGCTGATGTGCGTCATCTGGCTTCATAAATAAATACAGCTGAGCTTCGACTGCACAGAAAGTTTAATTTGTTTTATAATAACACTGCTAATGGCATGTATAAGGAGAAAAGCACAGGCCCCAAAACGGAACCCTGTGGAATTGTAAAGTGAACTTTAGTGATTCATTAGCCCAGCGTTACTCAAACCAGGATATGTCTTCCTGATATGTCCCAGTCAAAGTGGTCACTGGTGTCAGATGCTGCACTGAGATGATCATCTATGGTATGAGGCCTTAAGAAGATTGTCGGTGGTTACACTTTCTGATCTGTGGACCAAACCGTGCCGAATACGAACCTTAAGAACTAAGTCTGAGCCGAGAGCTCCCTTAACATCAGTAATGGTGGCTCCAGCATCTCTGTATTGCTGATCGGAGAACTTTGATTCCTCTCCAGCACCGCTTTCCACCTGCACCTGGAAGCCCTGTTTGACCAGCGCCTGCACCCCAGCCGGAGACAGAGCCACGCGACGCTCATTCTGTAACGTCTCCTTAGGAACTCCAACCACCAGGTCCTTGTAGAGCACACCTGAGGACAAACAAAAAACAAAAAGAATAAACAATCCAGCCAAAGAGTGAAGAACTTGGAACTTGTCACACAAAAAATATACACAATAAGACATAAGTTTATCTTCTTTTACGCAACAACGCAGCAGGCATGCGCGTACAGCTGAGATTTGCGTTGCTGGAAACAGTGTCAGATTACACATTTCTCTCCCTACATGGTGTGGTGACCTCGCCACCATGGAGACATTATTAGCAGGTGATTGGCACCAAGCCAGCACACACACACACACAGAGGCCTGCAGTCCTATGCAGACACACTCCAAAGTCAAACTTAAAAGCTCACAGCAACTCACAAAACTTTGCTGAACACTCTGTACCATGTGCCTCGCACACAGCACCGGCTCAATACACGAAAGGCTGTCATCAGAATCAGCCGCACTGCTGTCAAGTTTTTACATGTCACCTTTAACTGACCTCTCGTGTACTCTCACATGTTAGCAGCACTCATGAGCGAAGTCCCCGCCTGCTTTATAACAGCTTTCCCTATTTTGAGAACATCTCTAGCAACTTGCTACAAACAGTTTGTGATCTACAGTGAAGTTTTCCACTCTTTTGGCCGGCTGGAGCGTGTCCTTGAGTGAACCGTTACGCTCTCATTCCTCAAGTCAGGCACGAGAAAGCACGCAAACACAGCCTGACCTCTGTGAGAACACTGTGAAGTTAATCAGAGAGATTTGTAAATTTCCTACCTCTGGAGGCTTTTTGGTCCCATAACGCAGGGAAAGTCCTGAAATGCCTCCTTCCAGAGAACTTCAGATGGAGCCCTCGCTGGGACAGAATGACAGAGGAGCTACAGATGCAGCGGAGAAGGGTCGACATGGCTGCTGAGCGTCCGCCCTGAGGCTCCTTCTAAGCTCTTGATTACGAACACAAACAAGGAGAAGGAGAGGTTGGCGATAAGGCGACACTACTTCTACATCTGCTGTCAAATAAAAAAGAACATTATTTTTTTTTAAAAATACCCTCAAAGCAAGTCCTGGGCCCCCCTTTCCCCAAGTCACACACTCAGACTGTGTGTGCTGCGAGGCCTGCAGACAGCAGAATGACATTTCAGCCACACACACACGCAGAGCACAGGGTTGATTACACACTCCAGGCTTCTCTTCGCGAGAACTGGAATTATGACGGCACAGGGGGGGAAAGTGTGCCAAGTGTGGCCTGGTTGTTGTGAGCCGGAGAAGAGCAACAGTGTGCTGATAAC
>VUQR01016814.1:69418-102599 GCA_015108515.1 Hemichromis elongatus
TATTGTCCATACTAAACCTCTGATATGTCTACATTTTAAACATTAACTTTGCCCTGTGTATAGAAGCCTCTAACAATGACGCTTTTGATGCTCCATAGCATAATTATGAGTATGTTTGCCCATTTAAAGCTAGATATTCACAAACGCACACTTTGTCTTGACATAATAAAAGGCCCATAATAATTTTATCTACTTATTTATGTACTAGTTTTTCAGTTTCATTTTATGAATGCAGTAATGGCTCCATTCACCACCAATTAGCAATTGGGGTGTTTGGGTTGGAGCCTATCCCAGATGTCACCATGAAAGAGGTGTGGCACGCAAGGAAACATTTAATTCTTTTGTTGTTTTTAGAAGTGCACCCCCTAGTGTTCACCAGTGAGTGTACACTTACTGGCCACTATATTAGGTACATCTTGCTACTGTTGTGCCAAAAAGTGATCGTCTGAAAAAAGCAATTTCTGAGTGTTTTTTAACGTGTAATATCTTTATTTATATTGGTAAATATACCGTAGTAAACAGGATTCATAAGGAAGATATATATAAAGAAATTTTTGCAAGTATCTTCACAACTCTGTGTTCTTGTATTTACATTATCAATGACTTAAGTTATGTTTATAACATTGTGATCTTATATGTGTTATATATTCTGCCCTCTTGACCAGATTTGTCTTGAAAAAGACATTTTTTAGCTGGATAAATAACTCACATACAAGAGTCTCTTTGTCTGAAACTGATTGTAGCTTCTACCTTATGACAGGATATTCTCTCTAGTTTAAAATGACTTAATATTATCATGAGAGATATGTTTGGCATATTGTTTTTTTGACAGATTTTAGGCGAGCGAGTCAATTATAACCTTTTCAATTCTCAAATCCCCTTTTTGGCTCACACCCTGCCTCGTGACCTCAGTTTGTCAAGAAGAACATGGCAGAAACACAAAAAAATTAAAACATTTTTATTACAAACAAAAACAGTGATACCGTTCCTGATTTTCCTTGGTGATTAATATCAGAGATGTGGAAAGGTTTACACACAAACCCCCCCACAGCCTCTTAACAAGTGACAGAAATAACACTAAAGATCAGAACCGGCAAATTGCAACCTCCTCTATCAAAACACCGCAACTCTGAAACACTTAAAATATACCCACACCTGTCTGTGTTAAAACACTGTCAGTTTGTGATACGGAAAAGAAAGTGGAGTATATAGGATGGATGATACCATGCTGAAGCTATCCATTTTAGCACGTCCCCTTAGTTAAAGTCAGGATTTGATTGTCAGTTGCCTTCTCATCACAATTAACTGAGAGTTACAATAAAATGTCAGTATCAAAAAATGTCAGTTAACTTTAAATTATGGTCAGCAATTTAAGAATTTCCAAAGGTTATTTATTCTCTTTAAGTCTGACTTTGTACAGACGTCGGCTAAATAACATGAAAGCCCCATAGCATGTAATGAGCTATACTGTCTCCTAAAGTGATGCAGTGGTGCAGTTTTTGCTCACGTCTTCCACTTGTAAAGAGTACAGTGCCTCACTGTGATCAAATATCAGGTTAGAGATGAGTTATGTCGACTGACATGCTTTGTACAGTAATAAAAATCATAATGTGCAGTTCTAACAAAAGGTAAAATTTACATCTGATAACAAAACATCAGAGGTGACAAATCAATCTAAAAAAAGAAAAGGAAAATAAAAAGTTACATATTTTAGAAGAGGCTTTGATGGTGATTTAAGGGCAAGTTTTTGTCATCTGACTCAGGTAAAACATTCAACTCCCACTTCAAAAGCTTTACAGGCGTGAAGACACGAGGTCCCCAGAGGCTGTAGATCTCCCTTAATTAGATCTGTTGTTATTCCTCTGACTGTCCTTTGGCACCTCTCTTTTCCCAGTTACATCAGTGTGCTGTGGTTCCTGCTGTGGCACTGAGCTGCAGCAGCATTGTGACATTCAAGGATCTCTATATTGTGTTCTCTGCCATCCGACACTGTGTGATGAACTGCTGACCTCCGTCTTTAGGCACTAGCCTCCTGGCAGTTTGTGCAACTGCGTGCCACCCTCTGCCTGTGTGTCTGGATCTGCACCGTGCACCTGGTGAGGCCGTAGGTGTGAAGCAGCATGTGGCGCGCCTTTGCCTGGACCTCCTCCCAGTTGTTAGCACTGGAGGGCGCTGTGCACACAAAAAGACATTTCAATATATACATATAAAAACAAAAAAAAAAACAAACAAACAACAACTTGCAACGAGTAAGAGACTCATTCAGCTGTGCAACACATCTGTCTGAGCAGGATACCGTGAAGCAAGTCCAACATGACCAGGCTGATCACAAGCACATACAGAAGAATAAATATAAGAATATATTTCCACTACCGCTCAGTGGGCTTTTTTTAAACTGCATACAGTTAAACATTAATGGTTACACAGTGCATTCAGTTCTGACTGTCATATAAGCCTAATAAAGAAGAGGTGAAACTCAATTTAGGATGTCACACTATCAAAGGGAAATTATTTGACTGATTTTTGGTGATGAATAACCTACAACCGTAACATATCAGTTTTCTAATCTGTGCTGCAGTAGCTGCAATTCCTGCAGCAGCGGAAAATAGGGGAGTAGATCACTGCTTTAAAATATATATACACCTGTTCTATACCACCATCTAAATAAATGCAAATTACAGTGACGATGTGATGCACTGATTGTGCTGCCACAGCTGGGCTTCATTTGCTGTATGTATGTATATGTATTCCAGCAGCAGAGAATCCATATTGCACAGAGAACTGGGAATAAAAGAATGTGTGAAAATGTGGCACTTCCAGCTGATTTTAAACTGAATACTCTGAAAATAATCATGTTATGTGCTATGGTAATTTAATTCAGTTTAATTCAGAACCTGCAATAATACAAAGAAATCCCCAACAATAGGACAACTCCCTTTAAGCTACCACTTGAAAGAAGGGAGGAAAAACTTCCTTTTAACAGGAAGAACCCTCTGACAGAACCAGGCTCAGGGAGGGGCGGCCAACTGCTAGGAATGGTTAGACACACGCTGTGGAAGAGAACCAGAGATTAATAATAAAAAATGACTAAATGCGGAGTGGTGTTTAAACACACAGAAACACTCATCACATGCCCACCAGATGCCTACAGCTATTGAAGCACCTTAACTCTTAACACTTCATTTGTTAATAGAGGGTTTTCTTTGTTAAATCTGACATATTTTACACATTGTATTCTATTGTAGTGAAGTGGAACTCCATTGTAGTGCTTTACGAATTCGCATAAAAAGCCAAAAATCCCAGGAGGGAACACGAATCCCTCGGGGATTGTTTCAGGACCGTGTAAAACCTTGGCCAAATCAAACATGCGGCTACCCACTATGGTGACTCTTTCTGGTCAAAGCGAGCAGCCGGAAATCGCTTTTTTTTTAGTTGCATAGCCAGTTAACATTTTGTTGTATGTTTGTTATGATTAAATTGTTGGCTGCTTTAACACAGGCATGTCCAAGCTTTGAAATACATAAAGCTTATATCATCTTAAGATGGACATGGCCATTGTGAGTTTGGCATTCTGGCCATTGCTAAAGACATTAAGTGATTTTTATCATATTTCATTTTAGACTGAGTGAACTCTCATGATCCAACAATGACTGAACAGCTCCCTCTTGTGTACAATCTGCAGATTAGCGCATGAGTAAACTGCTCTGTGTGCCACAATAATACAGTTCAGTGGGTAAGAAGTAAATAGTGAAAGCCAGTTTTATGCACTACTTGGTTGCAGTGGTTTTCTAAACGCTTATTTCTAATTTTTAAAGTAAAAGCTTGAATTAAAACAGTCTATTAGTTGTCTAAAAATGATATATAAATATGGGTAAAAGAAAAATGAAGAACTGGCTTTTTACGTTTGTAAAGGAGATTAAAAGGGTGGGAAAAAACATTTGTGTGGTCCAAACTTTTCGAACGTACTCTAGCACGCTACATTTGGCAGCAACCAGTATCAGCACTTTCTCTGCAAATCTTCCCTGCTGTGAAGTCGAATGGTGCCAGAATTATGAAAACAAACATCGAGTCTGAAAACAAAGAAATTCCAGAGAAGGCTGTGATACAGATGGACAAAGACTCTACACAGACCCTTCTCTTCTGACATTTAAAGCACGGACAAACCAGTACAGGAAACGGCACAAATAAGAGAAGCTGAGCTAGCTGAACCACAGCCCTGGCACGTTTCCTTAGTAGAAAGTTCCGCTCAATCTTGCACAGAGAAGAATACCTTAAAAACAAACTCACTACCAACTGATTTTTAAAAAAAGATTTAAACTGGACTTAATGTAAACTTTTACTTTTTTTTTGTCAATTCTGACTACATGGTTATCATCGCGTACGCTCACTGAATAACTCTTGTTATTAATAATTGTTCTGCTCTCGTCCTGAAGAAAAAAATAAGTGGCCAGTGAGTGTATTACAGCCATTGTAAATCAAGAATCGTTGTACATGACTAAAGGAAACTTGTTCCCGTTCTATGTGCAAATAATGACAATTGTTATTTGTGTGAATACAAGATCTGTTTTCAAGTGTTTCAGTAGTTTCTAGGTAACATTCAAGAACATGCTTTCAAATTTAACAGGGTTTTTCCTGCATACAGAAATCCCCCCAAAAGATTTCGCCAGATAAAGAAAAAAAAAATAAAAAAAAATCACCTGCCGTGTGAATTGTGGTTTTTATTTTCAATCAATCCCAATACACATTTCTTATTGCAGCTACTCACTGAGCTGGAGATGCACTAGTGCTGCAGTCTTGTCTGCCGTCAGCGCCCAGACGTTCAGCTCATCGACTGATTGGACATCCTCCAGCTTAAGGAGGTCCTCTCTGATTCGTTGAGTGTCCAGGTGCCTGGGAACACCTGACGAGGCAAGATAAAAAAAGAGACGGCAAACAAATTAGCGCGCCCATCCAGCTCTGCACTCTTTCAACTAAACAGAATCACCTGACGGGATTGTGCAAGAAGAACTGGAACTTACCCTCCAACACAATGACTCCTGTGTCTCGTATGATGCGTAATGTGGTGAAAAGAACCAGAATGGAGAAGATGTACGTGCAGATGGGGTCTGCCAACTTTAACTCCGGCTGTGAAGTCAGAAAGCTACATCAAACCTCATGAATCTACTAAATGTATTTTTTAATTAAAACAATTCAACATACATTAGACCTACACAGGGTTCCATAACTACTACTTCCAACAGGCAAAATTCCCATGTTTAACAAGTTCAGTGATGTTTTCATTTTATTTATATTAACTGGTTCTAAATGCAGGTTCGATAAGGACAACGGGACATCAACACTTCCTCTTACCTTCACACTGAGGAAGATAATAAAACAACTTTTTATTCCATCTTGAACGGAATAACATTCAAGAAAATTTTCAATCAGTTATATTTATGCAAAGCAAACACACCTGCAGTATTTAAAATAAATATAAGCTGTTAAAAAAAACAAGCAAACAAACAAAATACATACTTTAAACCGGACAATGTAAGCAGCTATGAGCACTCCGACACTCTGGAGGAGATCTCCCAAAGCATGGATGAACGCGGCTCTTACGGCGAGGCTGCCATGTGGCCTCTGCTGCTGAGCCGACTGTGAACTTGAAGCACCAGCAGAGGCGGGAGCGTGGCCGTGGCTGTGGCCGTGGCCGTGGCTGTGGCCGTGGCCGTGTGAGTGCAGGTGACCACCTTGGTTTAATAGGAAGCCCATTCTATAATGGCCAGGGAAGCAAACAAGAGGTAATTGAGTCATGTACACTGCATATGGTATATTTTTTTCCCTGCTGCCACCAAGAGTTTAAAGACATTACGCACACATACTTTAAAGTTATTCTAAAGTTTTCACTATAGAAACAAGTGTTGCTTACATGATGTTAACAGCCACCCCCACTGCTGCAGTGATGAGCATGACATCACCGTCTATGCTGAAGTCCTGTTTTATTGTCCTCTGAACTGCCTCGTAGAGCAGTATTGCAGTCAGTATATAGATGAGCAGCACGCTGAGGACTGCTGCTACCACCTCTAGAAAGGAAGAAACAACAAGCTTATCTTTATCTACCAGTTATATTTATATTTTTTAATTAGACCATCCAATGTAATCTAAATCTGAAGCTGAAATAATCTTATTATTACTCAGTTACTATAACTGTTAAGTTTATCTGCTTTGCCCACTGCTGACCATTTTCTTCCTGTCAGGTTGAATTGTTACTGTGAGTTAAATAAAGTTTACTGCACCTTCACCCCCTGATCTAACATTTGTTTTCCATGCTATATGCTGCTCTTGATCAAATATAATTTGTATTTATGGCTCAAACACAAGTCCACCATTAACCTTTGAACTTAAGTGGACAGCACCATGTGGTGTTTTCCTGGCTCAGAGCGGGGTTTTTCTTCTATGTAGGAAAAACCCTTCTATTTGTCCACTGACAAATTGTTCCTCCCTGATACCCTGTGTTAGTTTTCTGTTTTATTTTATTTCTAATCCACCTTAAGCTCATGTCTTGCTTTTAGGGCTGTCACCATTAATCGCATTAAAATGACGATAACGCCAAAACTGCGCTAACGCTGCAAATCTCCATTAACGAGTTAACGCGGATCACCCTCTGTGTGGGGCTGGACGGCGCTAACGCGTTAATCGAGCTACCCACGCTAATGTGTGATGCCGTCCAGCCCCACACAGAGGGTGATCCACGTTAACGGAGATTTGCCGCGTTAGCGCGGTTTTGGCGTTACCGTCATTTTAACGCTGACAGCTCTCCTTGCTTTGTATTATTTCATCGTGTCTTATCAGAGTCAAAGAGTATGCTGTTTAAGAAGACAAAAATCTCATTAGAATGAAGAAATTTGTGGTTTTAAAAAAGGTGCTCTGTCATATTTCTAAGTGTTGAACTGATAAAGTGAAGCAGGCCAAAGCGATCACATGTCAAAGACGGATGTGTACTGGTTAAATGTTTGAAAGAAAGAAAAAAAAGACAACTCCGCTGCTTTAAATTACATCTAAATACAAAAAGAAAGAAAACTGTGTCAGGTTCCCTGCTGGGTCTGATAAAGAGATGAGACAGAGAGATATAACGATAGATTTCCACATTTCACAAATGGAACCTGCTAGAATGAACTTGTGGTGTTTCTAACATTTGGGTCAAACACAAAAGAGCAAATTGAATGTGTTAACTAGGCGTTGCCTATCAAATAAAATAGAAACAGTGGTTTGTAACAAAAGGATAAACATTCATAACAGATAACATTCACAGAGCCAGTATAACATTTATCCGTTTCTGGCAGAGCTCTGGGAGTTCATTGTTCAGGCAGACCTGAAAATACCACAACAATGAGAACATACCTAGACGATGGAGTCCAAAAGTGAATCTCTTGGTTGGTGGTTTAGTAGTAAGAAACAAGGCCAGCATAGAAAACAGAATACCCACAACATCGGCTAAGATGTGCAACGCGTCGGTCATGATGGCTAAACTGTTGGACACATAACCACCTGAAAGCAAAACATAATGGTAATGATAAAATATATGCAACAATTTGTGTGGAACAAATAAACCGTTAAAATTACTGTAATAACTAACACGTAGAGAAGAGAGCAGTCCAGTTCATGTGGGTTCAAAACAAGAAGAGCATATATATAAACTTGATTAAGCAGTACTTGTATTTTGGGTTTTACACAATCTTTTTTCTTTCTGGCATGATCATTTTTTAACCGCTACAATGAAGCTAAGTAAAATCACTAGTCTACCAGATGCATTAAGAAATTTTAATCCATGCCTGAAATCAATGTTTGACATGTTTAATCAGTGATGGGATCCTCAGGCTGCCTGCAATCCTGACATACAGCTTACACAGATCACCAGTGAAGCAAATGCTGCCACTTTTCTGACTCTAAAACTTTGAGATATGTGAATGAAATCTACTGTCTCACACTTTCCTAATGTTCCTGCTTTATGGTGTTTTTGTTTCAAGAAAGGAAGCTTTCATTGCTTCTGACATCTCATTCTGCTCCTATCTTTCATAGATCTGTTACTAAGTTTCCTCTTGTGATTATCCCCACAGTGACAAAGATCCATTTCTTACCTATAATTTCACCCGTCATAAAAAGAAAATACAGCAAAGCTGCAATGCCAAGCCTCTTCATCACTCTCTTGTGTTTGATGGCCTCCCGCTTTCTAGTGCAGTTGTCACAAGGATCCATGTTTAGACCCGGGCTGCCCAGGCTGGAAGACGAGTCCAGCAGGGAGTCATCGTCATCCGCCACCACCGTGTTCACGGCAACACCGTTGGACGAAGCTCCGGCGGAATAGTCCGACATCTCTCCAGACACCACGACCTTCAGCTTGTTGAATCTGGGCGCCTCATCGTCCGCCAGCTCGTCCGAAAAATCAAAAGGAGCAGTGTCGCTCAGGTCCCAGTCGCTTCGCTCCCTCCTGAAGACGGACCGCATCTTGCCGAACAGGCTCCCACCTGACATCTTTGATACCGATAAAGGTGAGCTCTGTCTGTAGGCTGCTGATCTCTTGGGTAATCATTCACGCTTTTCTAGCGGGTGGTCGACGGTGGGATTTACGTCTACTCCATCTCAGCAACTGGAGGACAACAAAAATAGGCGAAAGTGATATTAAAAACACACAGAAGCCACCCCTTCGCGCCCGCACAACTCATCGATTACTATACCGGGGTCTCAAAAGAGCTATTTACACGACTGAGAACTTACGTTTTAAAAATACGCCCTCAAGTCACTCACATTTCCACATGAGCCGACGAACTTGTATTGGCTAAATAGTAACAAGCTAGCTAGTAAATGTTAGCTACCCTGTGGTGTCGGCTTGTGACTCTCACAGTCAGCACAGCGCGGAAGACTTTAACGACTTACCACTAACTGTTCCCCCAGATTGTTCAAACTTATTTGGTTCCCACGTTAAAAAACAGTCATGGTAAAAGTGGTTGAATCGTCAGAGTCGATGAAGGGAACTGCCTCTGTACTACTGTTTTTATGTTTCCAGCAGCAAGTTTGGTTTCACAGGCACAGTCACATGATTACACGGATCACATGACATTTTTTTTCTTTTAAGACGCGGTGACAAATCCAAAATATTTCGGCCCTGTTTTCTTCTTTTTTGTTGCTAACATAGCCGTACTAATCACGGCTGTAGTTACTGATACATGCCGGTTAAACCAGGTAAGGTGCTGACTGATGTTTACAGACCGCCGAGCCGCTGCTTTGCCTCTCGCAGGTCACGCTATGCTCATTATAGAGCAGCTGAGCAAGCTAGCTAGTTCTTCTCAACGTTTACGTACCTGATGCTCAATCAGCTGATATGTCCCTCTAGATAAAACGGTGAAACCCGACTTTCTGCCTTTTCTGTGCCTCTTTGTAGGGTAGAAACGCACTGGGTCAGCAGAATCGTTGCATATGGAGGTAGAAGGAATGGAAGATGAAGGACCTTCGTCCCAAAGTGAACTTCCTCATTGCGAAGGTGTGTGTCTGTGTGTGTGTGTTTAAACCTCTGCTGCCTACACTTGAACTTGCGGTGGTTTTAACCGCAAACCCTGATATGGCAACTCAGACATCCTAAAGTAGTTGTAAAATATTTTTATGTACAGCTAAAGGAGAGGTTTGTGGAGTGACCGGTATTTCTGCATTCTTACGCATAACGTAGTCAGGGTTTATATAGATCACAACTATAGATCCACACAGTATGACAAATACATTCACACGACAGTGTTGTAGAAATGTGAGAAGTTTGACAAAGCCACAAAAGCTGATCTTTTTTTCACTCCAGCTAAACAGAAACTGTCTACGAACGGGGAAAAATCTGTCCATTTGCACCTCTCCCTGGGAGCTTTGATACACATATTGCAACAAGAACACAGTTTGGAATGTGAAGGTTGTTGCCCCAGAGGTTTGACGTTTTCTGATTTCAAAGGGTTCACAGACTTCATTGGAACTGTGTCAGCTTATGTTGATCTATTCAAAACTCTGGAAATACGTTATAAGCACATATGCTACATTAAAAGGGTAGCATTCGTCCTAAAAGAAGAATGTCTTTGGTTCTGCAGCACACATGTCATACTACAGGCACTGTAATTATAGTTTAATTATAATTCAGCTGCAGTTAGGACAATATATCAGTAATAGGTAATATATTCACCTTAACTGAAATCACAGAACTGCCTAAAAGCAGACTAATGCAGCTCTCTCACATTAACCAAAGTGTGTTGTTCTTCACAGTAAATTTTAATGTAACCACTAAACAACCACCTCTGCAACTATACAAAGGTTTTTAATTAAAACACCTTTATAATCTTTTTTTTTTCTTAGTCAAAAGTTTCTCTAACCTCATGTTAGGATAATCCCAATGACAACATCCTTATCATACTTTAGAACGCTCCTCCAGACAGACACATACAGACACAAAGAACATACATACATACAATTACTCTGTGGATAGTCCAGCAATTAGGTGAAGTACACATGTTTATGAAATGAGACAAGGATTTTCCTATTTCTACAGCACAGCTGACGCAAACGTCAGCTAATCCAGATCACTCACAACAAAGAAAGCAAACATCTCAGTAGTTAGAATAGAAGATGTGAACGGTAGCACGTTACATTTAAAGGATATAAATCATAGCTTGACTTATGGTCTTTGCGACATTACCAGATAAAAATCAAAGGGGGAGATATTTAGCTAATGTATAGGTAGAATTTTGCTCTGCAGTGCTTCACGCATTCTTTGTCTTTCATCAATATTTCACAGATCCAAAGTCGGTCCAGCAAGAGTCATCGCATCTGGATGGCTCGGCTCAGGTGGAGAACGTGTATGTGGATAAGAAAGCAGTGGACAAACTCACCGAGGGATTCCTCGCTCACTACCTACCAGATCTGCAGAACTCTAAGAGAGCCCTTCAGGAGCTCACGTGAGTATTCACACGTGTCATTGTTTCACAACACTTGTGGCTCCAATCGAGTTATGGTTCACATTTTGCCTAAAAAAAAAAGAAAATCAATTACCAAATCAAGCATTCGGAGGTACCTGCTGTTGCAACCCCTGGTCAATAAGAGAGAGGCAGAAAGTTGCTTCAGTCAGCAGCATGTTCGCTCCGTTTCACTTCGTTTACTGCAGTTTCACCAGTTTTAGGCATGTTCTTGTCCATCCTGCTTCAGTGGGGAAACTGTAAATACAGAAGAGCATTCCAGATCAGGATCTGGTAATCAAATGACATGTCAGGGCAAGTCTGTGCCAAAGGTTGCAATCAAGGATGAGATCGCCCTTGCTGTCGCAGTTTGTCTAAGTCCAGCCCCGTAAATGCAAACATTGATGGATCTGAATCATGTCCAGGAGGGTTTTTCGTGTTCATAATCACTGAACTGTTTGCATTAATAAGAAGCAATCAATGAACTTGGTGTAGAGACTAAAAAGCTGCTCGGAGAATCTGGCTTTTGTAATTTCGAGTTGCCTTTTGCACAGACAATTCCCTAAAACACACAGCTAAACGCTAACCTACAGTAAACACAGTACAGTCGGTTTGACCAGTTCCTCTGACTCTGGCAGTGAGATCATGTGTCATGAAAAACAAACAGTGCTACTGGACAAGCTTGTGGACACATTTAAATGAGATGTTTTTCATCTGTGTAATCACTTTATTTCCTCCTTTTTCAGACAAAATCAGCTCGTGTTGTTGGACACACTGGACCAAGAAGTCACAAAGTTCAGAGAATGTAATGCCTTATTGGACCTCAATTCCCTGGTACGTGTGGACTGAATCCTAATCTCATTTGTTATTGTCGTCGTTGTTGTTGTTTGCACACTCTACATCAGCCTACAGGAGTGTTCCAAGTAAGGCCTTTCCCTTTAGTTTACAGAGGCAAAGATGTACCACAATAAACTGGTGAACATAAGGAAAGAGATGATTATGCTCCATGAAAAGACAACTAAACTAAAGGTACTATTATCTTAGATGACACTGGAGGCCGTGATGTTAAAATGAGGGCAAAATACTGAATGGAGGCAAATTAATCACAGCCCTGCATGTTTTGTCCTCTCAGAAAAGAGCTTTGAAGCTGCAGCAACAAAAGCAGAAGGAGGCGCTGGAGAAGGAGCAGCAGCGGGAGAAAGAACTGGAGAGAGAAAGGCAGCTCATCGCCAAACCTGCTAAAAGATCGTAGGATTCCCAAGTGCGTCTGCTTTATTAAAAGACAGGAGGGGGGAGGGGGTTTGCATGTTTTAGTCTATTTATTAAATTTCTTATTCATTATACAGCACGTTACTGCTATCCATTTTCCAAAGTGCACAAATTTAAAATTATAAGCTCAAATGAAATGGAGAAATATTATATGAAAATCAACTTGAAACATGCTTGATAAAGATAATCCATGATAGTTAATACGAAAATCTACTTTAAATGATTGTTAAACATTAATGCGGGGCTCACTGATATAAATTTACTTTGAAATATTGATTGCGTTTGAGGCAGGATTGTTTTAAAGCGGGTTTGTGTGGTACAGACAGAGTTTGCCACCTGTTATCTTAATGGCTGCTTCTGCAGTCAGGTATACGCTGAGATTGGCTTCAAACACATTTTTAGTTTCTGGGAGTAACGGGAATGACTGGAAACTGACTAAAATAACTGGAACCTGCTTGAGTTTTGGGGTTGCGACTCTCTGGCACCTTGTTTCTACATTTCTTGGGCAGCACTCACCATCTTTAGATCCATTTCATAAGGAAACAAATTTGGAACAAGATGTGATTTTTCTATTTGAAGAGTCTGAAACGGTGATCACTGGAAGAAATGGGGAAAGTCTGTTTAACCATCTTGAAACCTGTGAGATGCTTTGGAAATTTTTCTCTTATTAAGTAGTTCTTAGTACATGGACTGAAACTTGCAAAACCTCTGGATTGAATGACCCCAGATTACATTGCCAAGAAGACCACAAACCAAAGACATTAACTAAATCATCAAATGCTGGTATTTCCCACTATCAGTGTCTGATGGCACACCAATTTGTGCACTTCTGCAAACAGAATTGTTGAAAATGACTTCGATACTCGCGTAGCCATCAGACCACAGCCTGGGATAATCATTGCGCTTGGTGTCATTTGTTGAAGTATTAACATGTTGTTCCTGGACCCTCTTAGTGTTGAATGTTATAAAACAAGACATGCTGTTTAAAATCACACAGGTCTGCACTAAATTTGACTGACTGTGTTTCTGCTGTTCAGATGATGTAAAGATAATTTATGATGGTGGGTGAATAAAAATGTATCAAACTTTTGCCATCAGCATAATCAGCATCTGTAAATTTGTTTACTAGACTTTCTGAGAGGCTTCTATGCACTAGTTGTTCCTGAAACCTCTGAATTTGTACTATTAATAAAAAAAACCAGACTGATTTAAAGTTTACTGTCTTACTGCTGTATTCTTTTTGTGTTCTGTGTTCTTTAAATCTCAGCTGTCCATGCGTGGAAGAATTTAGGGTGAACAGGTCGAAGCAAACTAAAAGTGGTGCAAAGAGCGTGTTTGTGTGGGGCAGTGTGGGTCATGCTCCTGATGCTGGGAGATGGTTTAAAAAGAACACATATGCAAACGCAGCTTCTTGGCTTTAAACAAAGTAGGATCTTCTGCTCAGAGATTTTTGATCTCAAGAATATCTGGGCAGGTTACATTTTGGGCAGCAGTCATGTGATGGACAGATACACTCACCGGCCACTTTATTAGATACACCCCTTTGCCTTTAATTCTTCATGGCACAGATTCAAGAAGGTGCTGGAAACGTTCCTCTGAGATTTTGGTCAGTATATGATGGCATCGCATATATTTGTCAGGTACACATTCGTGATGTGAATCTGACATTCCACTTTAACTACAGTGAACTCATCGTCATGTTTGAGAAAGTCTGAGATGATCTGAGTTTTATGACATGGTCCTGCTGGAGGCAGCCATCAGTAGATTGGTAGGCTGTGATGAACCTCAAAGCAAGATCTTTTGATGCATGCTCAATCATCCAGGAATAAAGCAGATAGACCCATGCTTTCATGTTTACGTCAGATTCTGACCTTACTGATGGTTACAGCAGAAATGCAGACTCAATGAACCACGCAATGTTTTCCCAAACTTATGTTGTCCTACTTTGGTGAGCCTTGAAGCCCCAGTTTACTGTTCTTAGCTGACAGGAGTGACACCTGGTGTGGTCTTCTGCTGCTGCTGCCCATCTCCTTTAGGTTGTCCATTCTGAGATGCTCTTCTGCATACCTTGGTTGAAATTAATTACTTTTGCCATCCTACCAGCTCCAAGCAGTCTGGCCATTATCCTCTCCACTCTGGACATTTTCACCCAGAGAACTGCTGCTCACTGAATACTTTCTCTATTTTGAAGCGTTCCCTGTAAACCCTAGAGATGGTTGTGTGGGAAAATCCCGGAATATCAGCAGTTTCTGAAAGATACAGGTCAGCCTGTCTAGCACCTTAACCACGCCACATTCAAAGTCCCTTAAATCACCTTTCTTCCCAATGCTGATGCTAAGTTTGAACTTAATCAACTTTGCCATTTTAACAATATCTACACAGTTAAATACACTGGCCATGTGTTTGGCTGATTAGATATTTGCACTAATGAGTGGTTGTTCATGTGTACCTAATAAAGTGTCTTTTGTTTCAACGTGTTATTCTTGCTGGCAGGCATGTTTGAATTTCACTAATATTGTACATCAGATCAGGTATCGTCAGAATTAATGTGCTACAGTAGCACAGATCAGCACTTCTCACACATTTCAGTGACAAAAGAACAATTGCTTACCTTATCTGAGTTGTACTAAGCATCTCAGTCCACTAGGTGTCAGCAGAGTAACAGTTAATGTAACCAGATCTGGCTGATGGGCCACATGTGGGACACACTGAATGATCCATGAATGCTTTCTCTCCTTTTTTAGATGTCTGCATACTATGTGGTTTGAATGAAAACTCTCTTTCTTACACAACACACAAATGAAAATTTTAATGTGTAAATTTATATTTTTATAACCTCATCCTAGGCTGGGTTTATGTCCTGCTGACAGGTGACAATTTCTGACTGTAATTAACTTTCATATAGAGGCTAACAGCAGGACTGATGTTTGTTTACTGACTCTGGTCCTCGCTGGTTTCTAAGACAGCCCCAAGAGTCCCCACATAAACCTTAAATTGTCACTAAACTGGTAAACACTAGACTGACAAACTGTCTCTGTTCACATTAATTTTATATACTATTGTCACGTACTAGGCACACACAACAGGGGTTTGTTGACAGAAAAGTAGGTTACATTCCTCTCTCTCCCAACACGACCATGAGTCTCTCCTACCTCCTTCCACTTCGCATAAAACTCTAATTTTATACTCACTACTACAGCAGGAAACTGAGTCAAAAACAACATCACTCTGTTCACCCCCGCCCTGGCCTTCTCGGCCGGGGGTGAACCACAGCGTGGTGAGCATCGTGGGGTCCAGACTCAGGAGAGAGGGGCACTCCGATTTCACACAGATGAACTGAAGTACAGTGGAAACCACAGTTTGAATATCACTTTCAGTACCTTGACTTTAGGTTTTGTTGGACATTTTTTTGTAAATACAGTGGCTCAGAATATGGATGCCTTTTTGCGACACTAATTGCTGGTGTTTTTCTGCATTTTTCTGAAAATGGGTCATGCAAAGACCAAAAAAAAGGAGAGAAGTTATGTTTGGGATTGTGATTTATTATAAAAAATATGCGAGGGGCTTACTAGAGGAGAAAAAAAATCCTTTGTGCGAACAAGAAGAGAACTCAACTTAGATAAGATAATTATTCAATAAAGCAGGAAATACCAGTAGTTCTGGTTAATGGTGCACCTTTCTTAGTGTTTTCCGTGCGTTTATTTTTTATTGATCTTATTTTAATTAAATATTAGACTAAAAGGTCTGTTGAAACGGAAAAAAAATAACTGTTACAAAGCAAAAGGTAACAAGAAATCTGCAAATAACTATTGCATCCACATATAAAACACTTCCTGAACTTATGTGTTCCATCCAAAGGTTGTTTTTTTTTTAATTTATTTATTTTTATCCACTTAAAATTGACTTTTATCCCAACCTGCTGAGTGGTTTCATTTTCCTACTTTGGCCTCATAAAATTTGACAAAGTGAACTTGTATCCGTATCTGCTCTTGAGTAATTAATACTTTGATTGGATGAGGCTCTGTTCTCCCAGAAGGAGATGGATCCAGAGGTAGACAGCTAAAGAGAAGCAGCGGTTTCCAAGGCTGAGCTCTGTTTCCTGCAGGCATTTGGTTTAAACTTGTCTCTGCTTTTAGAAACTTGGCCGTCAGGGAAAACACCCCCCCTCCTTCACAAAGCCACAAGCGAGTCACAGACTGGAGCAACAGCAGATGATGCTGTAGTGTGCAGCCTTCCTGTCTAAGTAAACAGTGATTCAGACGGATGAGGAGTGGGAGGCTGTGGTTTGCTCCAGCCTGGCAGCACCAAGCCTCTCCCAGCTTCACCACAACAGGATATGGTCCGTGGGCCCACACTGGCCATGGTTGCTTCATAATATTGTCTTCTTCAGCTTTTACCATTTGGTTCGCCTGGTAATATTCATGCACGCTGACTACCATGTGAGAAGCTGGACCAATGTTTCTGGAAAATATATCTCCCTGTGGTGTTTTTGACCAAAGTGACAGTGAGTGAGGTTACTTTCCCTTCTCAGCCGTGTCTTATATAACTCTACATACGCAAGTCTGGATAAGTGGGCACGGAGAAGATTAGTAATTAGGTTTCTGTGACTCAACAGATGGTACAGTGCAGATTTTAAGCACAACAGTTTACTATGTAACCACCGCATCTTTCCAAAACAGTCATTTTCAAACATATTCCAACTTTATGCTTTGATGAAAATGTCATAACTCAGTGATAATTTTATGAAGTGTTTTGTTTCTATGCTATGGCTTACTCAACTCCGCCAGAGCAAGATGTCCTTCATCTTAGTCCACAAACTTTATATGACTGTCTTGACTGACCGCTGGCTTGACGGTGAAGATTTTATATGCGATCAGCTGATAAAACACCATAAAATAAATAGACAACCCAGTGGAGCATTAAGTAATGAACGTGTCAATCACTGTGTTGGCCACAGTAATTGGCTGTTCCTCTTTGTGAAGGTTTCGCTGCTGGGTTTTTACCAGTGAGAGGTTTGCTGTGTTTAGGGATATGAAACATGAAACACTTAACCTACAGTCATGTGTAAAAGGAAGCTTTTATGAGAATCTGTGCAATCCTATGAAAAGCTAATATGCCCTTTCTACCTCCATATGAATAAGGGGGTAAATAGAAGCTAAGTGCTGCTAATTATGTGCACTTGATTAACTGATCATCAGCAAGTGTGAGCACCTCTATAAGTGCAGATGTTTTCTGGTCTGGAGCTTTGGGTGTGTGTTAACACAATCTCAGAAAATCCACCTCAACTTTGCACTGTGAAAAAGCTCAAGAGCTACATTTTAGATTCTACTGGCCTCAGTTTGGATGTTAAATGTTAAATTTCACGACAGTAAAATTAGAAAAAGAATGAGCAAGCCTGACAGGAGGAAGCTTCTTCTCTCTAAAAAGAACATGGCAGCACATCTTATGTTTGCATATAAACAAACCACGAGACTTCTGGAATAGTGTCCTTTGGACAGATGAGACCAAAGCAGAGATGTTTAGCCATGATGTACAGCACCATGTTTAGCAAAAGCCACACACAGCACAACAGCAAAAACACCTCATACCAGCTGTCAAACACACTAGAACAAGGAGTGGTTAGGCTTGTTTTGAAGGCACGGGGCAGCTTGAAATCACATAACAAAGTATTGTAGAGTCAAATGTGAGACCACCTGTGTGACAGCTGATGTTTTCCTGAAACCGGGTCATGCAGCAGAGCTATAGTATCGGCAGCAAATCTACAACAAAATTGGCTAAAAAACACAAGTCCAGACCTACATACTGTGGTGGGACTCTGAGGGAGGCGTGCATAACTAATGATAACAAGCTTCAATGAACTGAAGCAACTTTGTAAAGAAAGGTTTTCCAGAATTCCTCCAAAATGCTAAAAGTGGCTCTAAGCTTCTCAGTCATGGTGAGTACTTTGTTTTTCACAGGACTGCAAAAGCTTGTTTGCCATGTGACTGTAGATTTTATTAATGTTTACCAAAACAGACATTAAGGTAGGATCTACCTTTGAGCGTACCTATAATATTATACTTCATTGCTTCATATGCCAAACAAGTTAAATCAGCTGACACGGTGAACGTGGAGCTGGTGGAGAAATGTAACTTTGTTTTTTTGCTTGTTTTTTATTTATAGTTTAGTTGTAAAAATCCAAAAAAATGAATTACAGCCTGTGCAAATGCTTTTAAGCTGGGCATTTTGCCTGTGTACCCTCATTACAGTAAAAATAAAAAAACAAACCCTAAATGCACTGAACTTCTATACTGCAATAAATTTCCCCTTGAAGTTACTGCACGGTTATGGGAATGCTGCTATAATATATGACATTCCCACCAACACACTGAAAGTGGACCCAGGTTGGTTCTGATTAATCACAGTGGGAGTTTCATTTGTGGCCGCACAATCAAAGTCTAAACACTACAGAGCAGAACTAGCCATTATAATAACTCTAAATAAATGATTTGAACTTTGACATTTTGTACTTGCTAAAAGAAAACGACTTTACCGTAGACTAAACAACCAGTTTTCACCTGTATCTCCTAAGACGTGGGCATCACTGTACAAAATTTCCCACATTTATATAATGTATTTTGTTATTAGATTATTATTGCTCTTAGTAAATACTACTTCTAGCACCTATCTGCTGCAGATAGCAGTACAGCGTGTACAGTTTGAGTACCTAATGTAACGCAGGGGTTAAAGGGTGGCTTGTTGTGTCTGCACTGTGGTATAATTTCTTCCAAGTTTAGCTCTACTCAGTGTAAACACAGACATAGTTGTTGAACCACAGTAGATGTTTTCACTTCAAGCCTTCAGGTGCAACTTGAACCTTGCAGCAGCAGCTCGCTGCCACGCTGGTCACATTTTCAAAACAAATGCTTGCAACAATCCCAAATGCCACTAAAACGGTTTATGGCACAAATGGCTGGTTTCGCGGGCTCCTCGGAGACTGCAGTAAAAGAGGTAAATATAGAAACAACTGGAGGGCTGAAAATAAGGCTTTAAAGAGTGAAGCTGCGGTAAGGGAAAGGGTGATTTGATTAAATGAATGTGCCCTGTTCTTGTTGTTTTCTTTGGTTGGGAATAGAGCAACAACGCCGAGACAAAGAGATAGTTTTGAGACAGGCAGCCGCAGAGCTACACTCACCTCTTCTGCCAGGGTGGTTAGCGGTTGGACGGCTGTGTCCTGTCTGACCTGTGTGAGGTGGAGATGTGATAATACAAACCTGAAGTTAGAGGTCTGGATGGAGGATTTATAGGGTTGTTTATATGCTCTATTTGAGTCGACCACAGACGTCTGCTCCTTCCTCTGCTTTTGGGATGCACTTTGGAGAGGTGTGTAAGGAGACAGAGGAAGTGACGGGTGCAGCAGACGCACATACGAACACACACCCAGACAGAAAAGCAGGGACACAAAAACTTACACACTCACACACACACAAACAAATCCAGTAAGAACCAGTACTGCAACCCTCATAACCTTTTGTGCGGTGGCTGGTGTGGTTTGGAAAACTCCAGGGTGTGTTGCAGTCCAACGGCAGTATGAGTGTCAGAAGATGATGTCCTCTCTCCCCACACAGCCTTTCTATTAGCGCTGTATCTGAATACAAGGAGTTCACTGCAACTGTAAGAGTTATAGATTCACCGGCCAGTTGGTGTTGCAACACCTGTTCAGCCAATCACATGGCAGCAGCTCAGTGGATTTAGGCATGTAGACATGGGCAAGACGAACTGTTGGTGCCAGATGGGCTGGTCTGAGTGATTTATATGCTGCTGATCTGCTGGGATTTTCCCAAATGATCATCTCTAAAGTTTACAGAGAATGGTACGCAAAAGAAAAAATATCCAGTGAGAGGCAGTTTTCTGGGTGAAAATGAGAATGGCTACTTGTTAGAGCCAAGCCATGCACAAGAGCATCTCTGAATGCACAGCACATCAAATCTGCAGCAATTGTGTGATACTTTTGTGCCATTATGGACCAAAATCTCTGAGGAACGTTTCCATCTCCTTCTAGAATATGTTCCATGAAGAATAAAGGCAGTTCTGAGGGTAAAAGTGGGTTAAACCCAGTACCAGTGTACCTAATGAAATGGCCAGTGAGTGTAGTTGTACTTCACATTATTGCAACAATGTATAAAAGAAAATGGGAAATGAAATTCCTGAGAGTAAGACACTCTTTTGTAAGCACAAAAGTCCTCCAACTGAATTTGTGTGTCCATAATGTTTCAGACACAAACTTTTCTCTACATTTAGTTTTTATTTACATTTTTTCCACCCATATATTGTCAAAATGTAGACCTGAGATGCTGCACTTAAAGCAAAAAGAAGTCTCACCACAAACTTGACTTCTGAAGGCAAAGGAGGGTCCAACTCTGCACCAGTATTAGTTTTTTGTTGTCCTTGACTTGCCAGTCTCTTTGTTTTGTAAAGTGAGTAAAGCCATGAAAATGGAAATGCCACCATGGCTCAGGTCAGATTTGAGAAAAGGTCTCATTTTTTCCCAGGAAGGCCCTGCCTGCAGCATTCAAGAGTTATGTAACTGCTTATCTCCCACAGCCAGGTCTAGACTGACTCGCTTACGCCCACTCTAAAACAGGTTTGCAACTTCTTGAGGAAATTGACACCATCTATGAAATGATTCTTGGCATCATTTCATGCCAAGCTGACCCATTTGAGGACATTAGTACGCAGAGTACGTTCAGAGCGAGACTCTCACACAGAGAATTTTCAACTGCTGATATCTCTGGCTGTGACTTTGCACACAATGTCAGACTTCCTGCCTCAGAAAGTTTGGTCCAAACTAAGGAATTGCATTGTAAATGGATGGGATGAATTATTATGGTTTTTGTCCTGCATGAAACCAGGAAATTCCCAAGAAGGGTAGGATTGTAATAAGATCTCCCACTCACTATCTCTCCTGCTCTCTCTCTCTCTCTCTGACCCCTCAATGCCTCCCTCAGAACATTCAAACATACTGGTTTGAATGCACTGATCTTCTAGTAGGAGAAGAAAAGGAAGCAAAGAATATTTTTAAAGTTTAAATGGCATAAAACAAATATTCTATATGAATGTATGAAGTTTTTGGCTGGAAAAAAACCCCATAACAATCAAAACTAAAATGAGGGTTTAAGCAGACTGAAGAGTGTATGGAGACCATCAACGTTGACAAATACAACAATGGAACTTGACAGCGCATAACAAAATCTAACACACAGCTTGTAAGGGCCTAATTCAGCGCCTCTGTGGTTTTTCTGTGCAGCTGCTTCCTAACCTGAAACATCCATAAAAGCTGCTTTGTACCATGCTCTCAGGCCTTCACGCATGCTTGTAGTATAATATCAACATTTCATGTCTGTTTCATTCCACAATAACACACTGGACACTGGGGAAACAGTGACTACTAAAAGGAAAAGGTTTATGATATGACAAAAATACAGTTCTGTTTGTTTTAAAAGGCAGGTTAGCTTAACATCCGGGTAAAGGGCTCCTCTTGTACAATGACTCATTTTTTTAATCAATCCAAAGCATATTGAAAAGGAGCTTTTTGCACAATAACTGCAAACGACGAGATGACAACGTGAACACTGACAAAGAGGGGGAAAAGCACTTCTCGCGTTTCTCTGACCTACTTAATGCCTCCATACATTCCTTCCGCCACATTACATAACGTGCGGAGTGACTCAGAGGGGCCCGAGAGGACACACCCATGGCTCAGATAGTTCTTCTGCTGAATTAGATTTCATCAGCTGTAATAAAAGTACATCACTCGATACTGACTCGTGCACGTTATACAGGCCTGTTTATTAAACATTAAGGGAATTATTCATGTTATTACTCTCGAGTTTTTCCTTTTCAATTTTCAAAAGCAAAACGAAAATTTCAGAACATCTTTTGTGATGTGGGTTAAGTCGATATATGGCTACACAATTTATATTATTCCTATTCTTATTATTCAAAAAGCACATTAAATAGATATCATTCAAAATCTTTAAAACGTAGCTAAACGGGGTCTGTATTTGAAGGTTGATACTTCTGTAACTGTGTAATTAGCACTACTTGTTTAAGCTCTGTTATAGGTTTTTATTCTTTGTTGGATTTTAAATATAATCGTGGCGTGCCTGTAAAAGCTGTAAATTTACATCAAATTCCCTACATTTGCCAAACGTGGGGGAAAACTGAGGTTTGTTTATAGGATAAGGTTATAAAAACTTGGAAAAGACGCAAATGGGCAAATGGGAAACAAACTATAGCATATGATCAAAAACATAATCTGTGCGCTTTAGTCAGAAAAACTTCAAAGTTATGCAATTTACTTTGATCTGTACGAACCTCTTCTAAAGAAGAGTCTAAATGTGGATAAGCCCTGTACTCAAAAACCAAACTCACGAGGCGAGTCCCTCTTATCGTTTGCACCGACTGTTGCCTGGGAGCAAGATAGAGAAAGCTGTCTGCTAAATGTGCTCATCGAAGCAGCTAATGTTCGTGGTGTATATGTTAAATAACAAATGTAAAGTTAAGGACTTCAGAATTCACAAAGTGTCATTTTGCAACAGCTTAAGTGGGAATGTTGTGTTCTAAAAATAATCGGTACACGTTGCAGTTGGCAGGAGGATCATTTATTGACATACGCAACTTGAGTGCAACCATCCTGTTAACAAATCCATCAATTCTCTTTGGAGTGTACTCCGTATCAAAGCAATAAATATGATCGATATAAAATCATGCCAGCATCATATGCTGAAAGGTAAACATTTACAAAATAACAAAAAAAAAACAAAACAAAGAAACATAGCACTCTGATAAATGAGCTGCCAGGTGGAAACTTAAGGCAAGGCGGTCTTCAGCTTGCAGATTGAGTATATGATCCTTTTAGCCAATCAGATGATCTGCAATACAGAAAATAAGTAAAAATCAGTAACAGAAGTTTACATATGAACCGTTTTGTTTGCAGTATAATTAGAGAATTTTAATACTTTTGTTAGAGAGACTTCTGGATGTTATTCAGGATGTCGCCATAGACAAAGTTGAACAGCGCCTCCTTTGACTTGGTTCCATCCAGCTGCACTGTAATAGGATACACACATTCAATCAGTATTGTCAGCCTTTGTGTGACAAAGCGCCACATGTGGCTACAACATTTCCATTAATTAAAAAAAAAAGAAAAGAACTTACCAACATCAACAGCTGATGCCTCCATGATGTTCTTATGTTTCAGGTACATGGGCCAGACGTGGCCGTCAAAAAGGCCAGGTGGGTCTGGTACCAGGTAGTTCCTTGAGCTGCAGAATGACACAAGACCAGTTTAAAAAAAAAAAGATGACGTTACAGCTGCCTGGATGGCAAACACATGTGAAGAACACCAGAGCACTTACCACCTCCTCTTTTTGCATTCTTCATATGGGATGGAAATAAAGTAGCGTTGGTTCAGCACGTCGATCAAAGGTCTGCAACGGGTAGAGATCAATTAGTGTCATTTCACTGAGAGAGCAAGCGCTTCACTCACATGCAGCTAAGCACAAATTCTTACCCGTAGGTGTAAAGCAAGAAGCCCTCCACAATAAGGATATGAGTCTCCTCATCCTCCTTGTGGTCGGACTTTGGCACGATCTCAGAATCCAGGGTGTTATTAACGCCATGAGACTTCTCAAACTTCACCGGGTTCTCCAGCCACGCGTAGATGGTACTCATCATAGCATCCATGTCCAGAGCAGTGATGACTGAAGAGATGGCAGAAGGGGAGAAGGAAGAAAAAAAAATAGAAGTGTGCAGAAAGTTGCAAAAAACAGAAAGTGAGAAACACATGTTCAAACTCCCAGATTTTGTTTACATTGCATGCACGTTAGGAATGAAACATGACATTAAGGTTGAGTCATACACACAAAACACAAAAGCACACAGACACCCACACACAAAGCCCTTCATAAAAACCCAGGCTTACCATCGTACTGCTTAAAGCCATCTTCACCAACTTCAATCTGATCTTGGGGCTGAAACATACATTGATGAGATGTACCCAGGTACATTCCACTAGTGCTACACTCTGCTATATGGAAGGCTCTCATAGCGGTTTTTTGTTGTTTTTTAAATAAAAAACACACACTATGTCAAACTGCTACCCAGAGCAGTCTCTTGGGTGAACTATATCCAAATTCAGAGAGAAGAAGATATGCATGTGGCTCACCTTGAAGAAGTCATCCTGATGTACCACGCAACAGTTGGGCAGGTTCTTGATCAGCCTGTTGGTGAGGGTGGTTTTCCCTCCATTGGTTACACTGCAGGGGAAGAAAGGGGTTAAGAATGAATGAAGTGTGGTTGATGTAAAACAGGGCCTGGGTTGCAGGATCATTTTAAGGTAACAGGCAGTCATATTTGCTCGTTAATTAGTCATCTAATGGATTTTAATGTGTAATGTCAGGGCTGCCGGGTACATGGTGTACTCAGCTATATTACATGCTTACAACGTTAGCTATTATTCCTAAATTACCACACGGTTACTTCAGTGTTTACAGAACCCAATGGGTGGCAATCGACGTGTTGTAACGTTACGGTTTCGATAAAAAAAGCTATACCGGATGTAACGACCGCCCTCCCCACGTGTGACGGCCTCACAGGCCTACAAGGTTGGTTAGCTTAGCTTAGCCATTCATCCTCTAGTACTCACCCGCCAATGCCGATGATGTACTTCATGTTTCCGTAAGTAGTCGAGAGGTCAAAACGTCAATAAAACCGGGTCAGGAGCAGTGTGATCAGACGAGAAGAAAGCTTAAAAAGAGAAGGTTGCAACAGGAAACGTCAACTACTTGATTCCTCCATGGTACTTGGGTTGAGTGAGTAAGATAAGAGCGGAGGAGACGGGCTGTCACGCGCACACGGTCTTCCACCAAAGAGGACCTCGGTTCTCTGTCGCTTCTACACATACCGGAGGGAGCAACGCGATTGGCTATTTAAACACTTCGAGCTGGCCCGAGGGGTAAGCACTTCTATTCTCAGCCAATCAGAAGCGAAATAGAGGTAGCGTCAAGTACTTCTTTATTTTAATCTTAATTTAACTGTTTCTGGTCTGAAGTATACGATTAAACTGTGTTATTTAATCTTAATTGAATGAGCTACATTAATGTTTGCATAACGTCACAGCAAAGAGGCTGAACTGAGGTGGAAAAGGTTCCTGCTCACAGCAAGCTTGATGAAGGTTTTTTTTTAAGTACTCAAATCCCTATTTTGTGGAAATAGACACTGCTGCTACGTTTTTCTAATGTATTCTTTTAGTGATTGGACTTTAAGGGACAAGTGCCATTTAGTTTTAATCATGAGAAGAAACACTACTTCACACCAGGAAAGTCTAGAGTTATAACAGAACCCAGGAAAGCTTACGTTTTTAATTGTACTCCTGCTTTTAGGTTTTTTTTTTAACATAAAAATAAGCCAAAAAGCGGCTTACATTAGCACAGCTTTTTTTGTCCAGCATAATGCTGAATATACATTTAAAGCATCACATGTGCAAGCTGGTCGTAAAGGGTCAAACTTAGATGAACTTCTGCACTGCACTGTGATATAAAGTCAGCTACAAGTCATATGAACGCGTTCCACTGAATTCCTGATTTTTCTCATGAGCACCATGGCATAATCAATATTATCACCTTTAAGAAATGGCAGACAGATTCCTAGTGCACACTATGCCACGTCACTGAGTTATAGATGGTGTAAAATCACCATAAAGACAGAAAGCACTTTACAGAAAGTGCCTCACTGGTAGCGTTTCACTTATCTAATCAGTGAAGACAGAGGCTCTTTGACTAACTGGGGCTGACAGATGTGTGACTTTAGGGCAACTGGTGGAAGATGAACTTTCAATTTATATGCCGCTTCTTTTAAAGATTTTCTTTCATAACCTAATTGCATTTTGCAGCTTGGTGCTGATGTAATCATAATGAAAAGGAAAAAAAAATATATAAAATTATATATCTATATATCTATATCTATCTATCTATCTATCTATCTATCTATCTATCTATCTATCTATCTATCTATCTATCTATCTATCTATATATATATATATTACATTTTTGTCTTTATACACTCACGTTGCTGTGGTGTTACCCTGGCCAGACTGCTGCTGACCTTTTTCTGTTTTGTTTTGAAACTTCCCGACCATCTCATGACACCGTTTCCTGAGGTTGCACCAAAATATTGCCTATGTTGGGCCTTACACCCTCGAGAACCTCAACTATGAAGAGCGAGTGGCCAAATGTGGAATTCAGTTCAGCTTGTAAGACTTATATTTATAGTTTGACACAGCTTATATTCCTGCAGCTTGGAGTCTGAGAGATTCATGAATTTCTTGAAGAAGAAAAATCAGCACCAAAGCCTTCATATTATGGTGTAATTGTGTTCTTCAAGGTCAGCAGGAGTCAAATAATCAACACTTCCTCTGATACTGAGACTACAACTGCACCAAAAGTCATAAAAAATTCTCTCTGAGTATTACACAGCATTACTTGACAAAATATAAATAACTAGAATACTGAAGAACTCGTACTTCTAGCTGTGTGGCTGCTGTGTGTTACAGTCCTCTCTTGTATCAAATACAAAAGCAGCCTGTAGTGAAACAAATGTTTATGTTGCTAGGCAAATGTTGCACAATATGAAAATGCTCCTTTAACCTAAAAATTAAGGAAACATAATATTTGTTAAATTATACATGTTAGTTTTGTGTCATTATGATTTTATTATTTTATAGTCTATTGTGGTGTGAAAAACTGCACTACATGAAAAAGAAACAAAGTACATCCTTACTGCTTCCATAGGAATTAAGTGGACAAGTAGCAGGCAGGTGCTGATAATCAAATGCATTTAATCAACTGATTAGCCCATGAGCAAGTGTGAGCTCCTTTATAAAACACAAATCCTGGCAGTTTCAGAAGTTTTTCACATGTTCAAGTTCATGACTATTTTCACAAAAGAAAAAAAAAGACTTGTTTGCTTGTTTGGAAGGGTTGCCAGGAAAAAGCAGCCTTTTTCTAAAAAGAACATAG
The DNA here is from genome assembly GCA_015108515.1 of Hemichromis elongatus. Lineage (NCBI taxonomy): Eukaryota > Metazoa > Chordata > Actinopteri > Cichliformes > Cichlidae > Hemichromis > Hemichromis elongatus. The sequence goes on from VUQR01016814.1 coordinate 96,705, forward strand.
CAGCACAGCTTGTAAAGTTGCATCACAAGATTTCTGGAACAATGTCCTTTCGACAGATGAGATCAGAGTGCAGATCTCTGGCCATAATTTACAGTAGCATATTTGGAAAAAAAAAACAAACACAGCATATCGGCATGAACATCTCATACCAACTAAGAAACATGGTGGTGGAGTGGTGATGATTTGGGCTTGTTTTTCCTGCCATGTGGCCTGGGCACCTTACAGTCATTGAATTGACCACAAACTCACCTTTAGACCAAAGCATTCTGGATTTAAATGTGACAACTAAAGGTTGGAAAGAACTTGGTCATGCAACAGGAGTTGAGCTCAAGCACAGTAGTAAATCTACAACAGAATGGCTGAAAATGATAAGTCCAGATTTCAGCTCGACTGAAACACCGTGGCAAGACTTTAAGAAAGGGCATGCATAACTAATAGTAATAAACTTCAGTGAAGTGGAGCAGTGTTGTGTAGAAGAGTGGGCCATAATTCCTCCACAGTGATATGAAAGGCTGATAAGGTTATACAGAAAACCATTACTTCAAGTTGTTGCTGCTAAAGGTGGTTCTACCAGCTACTGAGGCATGGCGTATATTTAGGTTTTCACAAAGTCCTGTAAAATCTTTCTCACATTGTTGTATTGGCAGATTGCTCTATGATGCTGTCTAATTACAATTTACCGTAACCTAACCCGCAAATAGCACCTGCATTGGAAACAGGATATTTTTCCCTGAAACAAAATTGCTATTAAGTCATTACAAAGAACCATGAAGTGGAACTATATTGTATATTCTGCTTTTGGCTCTAACGTGAGAACAAAATAAACTAATCCACCTCATGCATGTTTTTGTGAAGAATTACTTCTTATGCAAGGTAGAGTATTAATAGTCTACATTGTAAAGCCAACAAGCCAAGCACTTGTGTATTTGGCAGCTTCATATTTGGTCAAATTTAATCCACCGCCTTTGTTTTGTTTCTATTTAGAGGCATTTATACACATGGCTGTAAAACTGCACTCTTTGTGTCTTTCCTTTCCTATAAAACATTAATGCCATAGCTTGCCAAACACACAGTGCTCTGCTTTCGGGTCAGTTTTGGGCACCAGTAACTCAACAGAAAAACAGGTTTCAGATCTTATACAAACAAACCAATTTGTATAAAATTCACACAGGATGTGCTATATCCATTTAAAGAGGGATTCATGAAAATGATGTTTGTTTACAGAGAAAGTAGTTTCACAAAGGAAAGCAGTAAGAAGGTGGCACTCCATGAAGCCCCCCCATCACCTGTCCTCCTCTCCTGCCTTAGACATTACTATATACCACATATAATGTAATAACTAAAATAACACAAATAGAAATGAAAAAAAAAATGAGCAAACCCCGAAAAAATTAAAAGAAAGTAAAATAATCTGACTTCGTACCAGTTCAGACTAACATTTAATAACTTATATCTGATTTCTGATTTGCTGAATGTCCAGCATCTAAAATGATCATTTCCTTCTTTTTTTCCTTTCCCCTTTTCAATGTCTGTGTGAGCAGTTTTATGAGATGACTGGGGTTGCTTGTTTTGTCTGCACAAGTCCTTGTGTCGTATTACACTGACTCCACCGTGTGGCAAAGCAGAGGAAATTCCTCAAAGGATCAAACACTGGAGATACAATCAACACCGGTGGTGACACCTGAGGATCGCAGATCTAATGTGGAATCAAGGGGCGGCAGGAGGAGGAAGAGTGCGATCAGCTCCTCTTTGGTTTCCAACTGGTGGGATTGTGCCTTTCCTAGGATGTGCTACAAGGAATTATTTGCATTTGTTCTCACTGTGGTTATACAGGGGCTAAATGGCTCGTAACAGTGAGCCAGGCACCCTATACTTCATGCCCCACAGGTTCCCCAGAGGGACGTGTTCCTGCCTTCTCCAAATCAGCCATAAAGTGTTCATTTTGTAGTTGAATGACAGCTTCATATTATCATATTAAAGATTTACCTGGAAAAAAAGATAACGGGGAAAAAGCTGTCAGGGAGCCGAGGATCAAGATGATACTGACAACCTTAAAGCTGCTTAAAGCGAAAAACGATATTTCACATGATGTTTCCTTACTATTAATGCTGCTGTTTACTCTATCTGTACCAGATTTTAGACAGCACATAGTCAACAGGTTTTATTAGGTGAAATTTTTGTTATTGAACTTCCCGACATGAACCCAACCACGCTTGAGATGATGACTCACTGTCAAAACAAATATTGCACTGTCCCAAACACAAATGCCTCATACACCTGAAAGATACCACAGGGTGTGTGAATGTAGACTGAATTTTCTACTTTCTTCTCACTGTTCAGACATAATATATTATTTCAGATTTTCAGAGGTCAAAGCTTTCTCACCCTTCATTCTTCACGCTGAATTAAGTTGCCTATGAAAATGATTTTCTGCATGTTTTTTACACTGAGATCAGGAAATCAAGTAAAGCTATTATTCCACCTAACTGTGCGATACAGATAAGGGATCATGTGAAAATAAGGCATGAATGCCCCGTGGATAAGAATTTAAAATAAATTTCTTTTTTCAATGTGCTTTAACATAAGTAGATGCTACATATATCCTTGTGCTCCAAATTACAGCCAAAACATATGACTCTCATCTGCTCCATCTATACTGTTCATTGAAGCATCATCAGAAATATTCTCAGTGGAAGGGTGGCAGTCGAGAAGCCATTCTTATGGAAGGAAACAGGGAGAAAAGTCTGAGGCATTCCAGTGTATCCAAATGTAATATTTTGCTTCAAATCATCCTCAGCGGGTATAGGGGAGGTCAGGAACGAAGTGAGTGCAGACAGCCTTGGCAAAGCTGGGCTGCAATTCAGCAACTGCCGTTGTGCACAGAAAAGTGCTGTTAGATTTTAATCCAGGATGAAATAGCACTTGGAAAGTTTCTGGCAACAGCATTTGTTTTAGCATCACAATAATCGCAAACATATCCTCAATGCATTAAAAGCTATCCTGGATAGAAAAACACAGTGGAAAACTATTAGTCATGGATTGGCCTCCCCAGGGCTCGGAACTCATCATTATTTAAGTAGTGCTGGATATATTTGACAGAGAGCAGAACAAAAGGCAGCAGACATTCAAAGAAGAGGTTTGAATGTCCTTCAATAAGCCTAGAGATCTGTTCCTGAAGACTATTTAAAGAAATGATAAGAAAGCTACATAAGAGAGTTCAGGCTGTGTCATAGAATAGAGATGGTCATAATAAATATTGACTGTCATGTTTGTAAGAACTGTACAAACTCAAAAAATTGCTGCATTTATTTCCCATTTTTCTAGCAAAATATAAAGAAATGAGTGGTGACTCAAGATTTTTGCATACTTCTTTACTGACAACTGTACTTACTCTTTATAAAGAGCAGTGGTTACAGTTTTACATCCCTGAGAATGGGTGCTAGTGAAGTCAAGTTTGCATACTTCAGTTTGTGGACTTAGTTAAGGGGAGAAAATTAATGTTAAAGGTTTTTAAAATTCACTGGATGAATGAAAGGACTCAAACTATTGTGGACAAGAACCAGAAGGAGGCAGTAAAGCAATTTAAATGATAACCAACTGCTGTTATATTCCTACAGAAGACAGGCTTCAGGTAGTTCTGTGAGCAAGATGGACAGTGACGAACTGTTCAATGCAAGTATTGTTTTTGCAAGCAAATAACAGTAATTATGAGCCTTTTTAGAAGTCTAAAGATGCATGTCACACAGTGTAAGTGAACAGTTCCAGAAAGGCTGCTCATTGTATTATCATTCACGACATTTAACCCAAGACTTAGGCATAGCATTTTTATTGCAACTGGTTGAATGGGTTGTAAATGAACTAATTTTTTGTGTTACTACAAACTGAGCATCACACTAAGAAGCAAGATATATCAAAGGTTTTAATTAAATTCAAAACTGTGTCTTGTCCTCACAGAACAGAGATGTTGACTGTAACAAAATAACTATGCAACACCAGGAGGATTACAAAAAGGAGTACAAAAATGTTACAAATGTGTACAGACGGACACTTCAAAACCAGAAGGAGGCAGTAAAGCAATATAAAGGGTGATAAACTGCGGTGAGCTCCCCAACGAAGAAGAGCAGGCCTCAGGTAGCTCTGTGAGCAAGATGGCCAGTCCCCAGCAGTTAAATGTAAGTATTGTTATTCCAGGCAGCAGTGATTGTGAGCCTTTTACCTTCGTAGCAGGTTAACTGTTTTCTATTTGGGAGCTAAGTGTCATTCAACATATCTGGTAGGTGGCTAGAGTTAAGCTAGTCATTGGTCATAGAAACTGTTTGCTTGGATTTTTCTTTTTTTTGACATTGTTTAAGAGATGCCAAGGAGTAACTTTAACTCTGGAAAAGGCTATTGCTGACAAGCCTGGTCCAAGAGTCATTAAAAGTGAGTCAGCTGCAGAATTAGACATTTTTTTTCTTTGCACCTTAAATAATATAAATTCAAACTTTAATGTTCCACATTGCTGTTTGCTGGAACTCACATTTCTACTAAGCTTCCTTGCTGTCGTACCTCCAGCAGACATCTGCACTAGTTATTGGCTGCCCCTCTTCATGCATCTGATATTTTCAGATTTATGACTTTGTTATTTATTCCAGTTTCACGCGTCTATCCAGAAGAGATCTTCTATTCCTGCTCTGCAAAAATGCAACACTTGCTGTTCTCCAGGAAAATTTCATTGTCCGTTTTGTTCACCTGAAATTTTCAAACCCACAAACCTCCCCAGTCTTAGGATCCACTTGGACAGTCATCGAAGGGAAGCCTTTGAAACTGGAAGTATGTTTCAAAACCTTGAGTTTCAAATCAAAACAATTTCCTCCTAATAAATTGATGTTTACATCTTTTCTTTTTCAGAATACACCTTCCACAGGTGTAGGCTCCAGTGCAGAAGTCAGGCGCATTTCCACTGTATGTACTGCAAAGCCACAGTGATAAGAAGGAAAACCTTTCACAGTCATCTGTCATTTTGCCGTGAGCAACAACAGAGGAGGGCCAGGAAGTTATCCAAACTACAGGCTGAATTGACACAAAGAATCCAAAATGACAGAAGGAGGCCTTCATATGACATGGTGAGGCTGTGATGGTGTAATGTTGCACAGGCTCTATGTTTAAGCAGATATGCATCTTCTCTTAACACTGTTCCTAAATATTTATTGTGCATGTCCATAGTTTGGTTAAATGCTTTGTGTGTGGTCGAGTGACAAAGCTGTAGCTGCTTTAGAAAGAGACATTGTCACTTCTATTGGTCAGCTAGTCCAAGCAAAGCAAACCAGCGTTTGTTACAAACATGGTGAGATGTGAACCCTGCATGCATTTAAGCTATTTACGCTCCAAATGTTTCAGCGTGTTCTTTAAATGTTGGTGATGGAGCATCAAACCAACAAAAAAAAGTCATCCAAGAGATTTTAATTGGTTTAAAAAAGTGTCTTATCTTCACAGGAGAGGGATGTGAACCGTAACGATATAACTATCGTCTCAGATTCGGAGGGCCAAAACAGCCACGGAGCAAGCGGCAGCCGGTCTGTGGCTCCCAGTTTCACCAGATCAAACAAATGTGACATTGGGAGGAAAGGGAAGAGGAGTACAGAGACGGACTTCTCTAAATGTCACAAAGGCGTACAGACAGACACTCCAAAGCCACAAGACTGCGATGAGTATTACTTTATGACCCTCACGAAAGTGTTTAAGAAGTTGGCTCCTCAGAAAAAGGCAGAGGTCAGGATGAAAATTGAACACCTTGTCCTTGAAGCTCAATTCACATAGAGAAGGGCAAACCTTCATTCATATATATATATATATATATATGTATATATATATATATATATATATATATATATTCCACACATAGTCTAATAATAA
>VUQR01016814.1:102619-129900 GCA_015108515.1 Hemichromis elongatus
TTACTTGTTGAGGACAGGTGGCATGCTTAGGTTACTCATTCAAACACTAAGGTACAGTATGAGCAGAGAGACAAAGACAGATTTTCTGTATGAAGATCAGGAATCATTTGGAAATATTTATTTGTAATAAATAAGATACCTATTTTAATTTTAAAACAAATCAACTAGCCAGCTCCTTTGCTAGATTTTGAGTTGATTGTTATGCGCTATGAACGATGTAAATACAACTTGGTGAGACATCACAGTAAATGCTTTACTTTCATGTATGAGAGAAGAAATCAGACAGCAACTTTGTTAAATGTTATTTTCCTTCTGCCCAGGTTTTCATATCTTTTATATTCCTGCTTTCTCTCAGTTATATTAAAAAAAAAAGTGAAAGGAAAAAATGTTTAAAAAGTAGAGGAATACTAGTATTTGAGCTCTTAATCCTCGTGGTAAAATATAAAGAGGGATTTTCATTTTACTACTCTATTGGAATATTAGCTTCATAGTGTAGTGGTTGACATATTGATCCGACAAGTGAAAAAGCCCCTACAAAAAGTTAAATCAAATGTGCAGTGCTAGCAGATGTGGTGAGCCCTTGTTAATAAAGAAACAGCTGAAAGTAGTTTTATTCTACTTTAATCATTTCAGTGTTATTAATAATTAAAATCTGTAGTAGCTCCCAAGGGGAAAAATGTAAAAGAGTTTAGTTTTTTTTTTTAATGGTGTAGCATTAAAGCTTCTTCTGTTCATCATCTTGTGAACCTGTAGATGTTTAGCACTCGTCTACAGTGTAAAGCCTCTTGTTGGTTATAGTACTAATTTTTAAAAATGTTCAAATGCTATAACCCAACAGAGGATGGGTGGAGATCTACGTTCTTTCAGTATCTAACTTGTAGCAGTAGACTCCATGCTTGTGCTGCGGAGGTGGGAAACCAAAGCTGCGTACCCCTGGCTCAGACGGACCACAGTTACTTCGAGGTGTGGTGATGGCATAGCGAACGCTTGCATCGGCCAACCAGCCGGCATCACAGCAGTCCAGCCCTGTGAACTTCCATGCAGAATACAGCTGTCCAACTTTGGCAATCTCTGCTCCGTCCTCCTGACATGCAAGCTGAGCTTCAGTCAGGTTCATCTTGTGAGAGGACTGAAGGTAGTAGACGCTCCCTTAGAATAAAACACATTTATTTTGACAGTTAGCCACACAGTGTTTCAGACTGCTATTTAACTGCGATTTATCCCACATAAATACTAAGGTGTATTTGTACTTGAGTTTCTGTCAAATGAATTATGATGAGTTAGAATATTCATTTAGGTTGTTTAGCATCGTTAAAGAGAGCTAAAATAGGAATCTGCACCACAGTGCTGTGCAGAAATGAGGACCAGAGGGAGAGTCTGAAACTGTCAGTTTGGATCTGCTAGTCTTTGTCATTGTGGACATCTTTACATGTCACAGTAAGGAAAACACCATTACACATCAGGAAATGGCCACTGAATATCATTTTAGCTTCTCTGTGGCCTCGTTGACCTATAACTAACTCACCTTTCTCACCTTGGAGCAAAGAGGAGAAACAGAAGACATCGTAGCGATTAGGGTAGAGGGGAAGTCTGCCGTAGCGGCGGACACCCGGGGCGAGGTGGGCTCCCCCGCAGGACTCCCTGGGCTCCGTGATCGGGTACTGGACTGTCCCATCAGCCAGCCAGCCGGCATTGCACCAGTTCATTCCCTCTTTCCAAGACTGGAAGAGCTGTGTGGCGGTGGCCAGTGTTGAGTCCTGCTCCTCACAGGCTTGCTGGGCTCCCAGGAAGCTCAGACGGTAACGACCACCGGGGTGTTGGTAGGGAAACACCACACCTAGGTGGAGGATTCAGAAAGATGTCAGAACTCCCAGTATGTGGACTTCAAAGTGTGTCAAGCTATTATTACTACTTTGCTTACCAAGGGATACTACCACTAGTTTGTTTGTTTGTTTTGTTTTTGTTTTTTTTAATTCAAGGAAGTAGGTATGCAATCCTCTGCTCTTACTACAAACTACAAAAGAAAAAACTTGATCTGCAACGGTGGGAAATCAGTTGTGTGGTTTTCTGTTTCTAATTAAATTTGGAAAGTAAAATGTTTATCAGTTGCTTGTAGCTTTTTTGGGTTTTTTTAAATAAATAAATAATTTATTTGCAGGTTAAATGTGTTCCTAAAGACAGTCAGGTTAAGTTTCTGTTGTAGCTAACACAGTAAAATGCATTAAATGTGTTTAAATAACATACAAATTTCCAATGCAAGTACATAGATCTTAAATGTAAAGCAGTCTGCTCAATAATGAGTATCTAGACTCTACATGTCCCAGCTTTCACTCATTGAAGCAAACAGGAAATTTGTGTGTAGCTGAAGGTGTACATAGAGCACCTTGTAACTCTAGGTGAACCACTGTGCTTTGGTCCTCCAGTCCATCCACCACAGTACAGCGATAGCGACCCGTATCATTCAGCCAGAGTTTGTTCAACACAAGTGCAGCATCTCCTGGGAAGTCCTGTCGGAGCTGCACACGACCCCTGCCCAACGGTCAGTGCATGTTAATAGTTTAAAGACAAACAAGGTCACATAGTCAGCGATCGGGTCATCTTCTTCAATTGATAATTTCTTTAACCTGAAATCTCCATAACTTCGGAAACGAGTGCCCATAGCTACGATCACGTCAGTCTCCTGTCCCCCAGCGGCGGGCAGCCACGACCACTTGACCCAGACCTCCCTTGGCGAGCTCGGCTCAGGCTCATACCAAAACCTGCATTGTAAGGTCGCATTACCCCCTCTGACCGAAAGCACTGACGGTTCAGCAGACTCCACGTGGAGTTTCATACCAATAAAATGAACTGCAGAACAAATAAGAAAACGTACATTTTACTTATCACACTGATTTTTATAATAAAAGGTTATGGTCTGAGCAATAATGTGCATACGTTCATTGTTGTCGCTTTCATTAAACTTGTCACTGTAGAAGAAGCTGTTTTGGATTGGGGGGGCAGCTGGGGCCCAGTCTGAGAGAACCAGGTGAGCTATGAACAACATCGCAGCCTGGAAGCACCAAATCATCATCAGCGGTGTCTGTGCAATCCTTAAGCCTGTGAAGAGAAAAAAATATTAACTAATTAATAATTAAAGGTCGGTGAGCAGGATGGACAAGATGAGAATGGAGTTCATCAGAGAGACGGCTCAGGCTGAGCAGCTTGGAGACAAAGAGAGGCAAGGCTGAGGTGGGATAGTGGATATACTGGACAAAAGCTGTTGAATATGGAGCTGACATTGAGAAGGACAAAAGAAAGACATCAGAGAAGATTCATGGATAGTAAAGGAGGACATGGAGAAGGTTGGTGTGACAGAGACTCTGCTTGCTGTATTGTTAACACTGGATTTTGTGATAAAGCAGCAGCAGCAGTAAAGGACAGCATGATGCAGTTTTAGCAGATGTGCCAAATGTAATGATCTCACTGTGAATACTCTGCTGTGTTTATACAGTGAAGATGCGTTTTTACACTGCTGGACTGTTACTTACAGTGACTTCAGTGTTTAGATTCAACAGCAACCAACACTTTTCGTCACAGTAGTTTTCTCACTACAGGTGAGAATAAACAAAGACGACCAACTAGCAAGCAGGTGAAATACAAGTATCCTAAGTGTTTATCGGTAAAAAATAAATAAATAACAATGATCACAGTTTAGTAACCTTAATCGAGTGTTAAAGCTAACAAACTATATCTGACGTACAGTTGTTATAATTTTAACTATTACTCGATGTCTTTTTCCCCACTTACCGCGAAATTGTCTGCGTGGTTTTTCCACCTCGAGTGAAAGGTTTGATGTTGGAGAGGCAAAGTGATCGAAATATTCCCAGGATATTACCGCACTGAGCTTCCTCTCAGCCTCTGTCGATGATGGAAACAGGTGCAGCTATATGGAGCCAGTGATGAAGAGTGTGCTGACCTTTCTTCCCCCTGAGGAGGAGCGTCGGGTCGTACTGACGCTAAAGCTCAGTCAGGCTGCTGGAAACACCCCTGTGTGCGTCGCTTTGTGCAAGCTGTGAATGGAGGTAGGGCATTTGCGGTTCAAGAAGACCTATAGAAATGACCCCCACCCCCGTAAAGTAAGCCCAGTTACTTATAGCTTTAAAAGAAAGTTAAAAGGTAAATGTGATTTTGATGGAAATTTAGCATTTTATATTATGCATATTATTCTACTATTGGGTAAACTCTATGCAGGCTCTATAAAAGTATTAAAATACACAAAATTTTTGGCTTTTTCTTTCTTTTTTTTCCTTTTTTTTACAGAAAATAAGTTACAGAGTCACTACAGTAAACAGGAACGGCACATGGGATTGCTACAGAGCTGTTAGTGAAGGAAAACTCTTTGAAAGCAGATACTTGTTATGAAGCGATGAAAAAGCGTAATCTTTAAAAAGAACTCCTTTTATGGTGTGGAAAACATGACCTACACAGTCGCATACAGCAGACACAAACAGCGAAGGAGTATCATGTGTTAGAGATGCTTTGACCTCCACTGCCTTTATTTTACAGAGATGAAAGATGTCGCCAGAGGCCCAACATGCCAGGATCGTGAGCTTATGGGCTAACAAGGTGTAATTACCAGTGCAAAGAGCAGGCCAAAGTCCTAGTAGTTTGTCTTTGCACAGTACTGCAAACAAGTATTTGCCTCCTTCCGTATTTTTTTTGTTTTTTGCATGTTTGTCACACAGCTTTCACTTTAATATTAGATAAATGTAACCTGTTTAAATAGAACAAGATGCAGTTTTTAAATGATGAGTTTATTTATCGAGAGCCAAACCTACCCTGGCGTGACAAAGTCATTGCCCCCAAACCAACGAGTCTCTCTTGCTGTGGAGGAGTTTGGCACTCTCTTTATTACAGAGTTATTATAATTCACACATTGGAAGGTTTTTGAGCATGAGTGGTGTGTTAAGTATCAGATCAAGGTCTAATTTTTTAGGCAGCTTCACAATCTTTTTTTTGTTTTTGAGCTATTCAGTGGTGAACTTGCATGTGTGTTTTTGAACATCCACGTGTGCTTGTGCTTCAGGAAAGCACCAAAACATCTCCAGACCATCACCACCACCATGTCTTACTGTTGCTATGATGTTATTTTTATTAAATGCTGTTAGTTTTATGCAGATGTAACAGACTCAAAACTTCCAAAAAGTTCAGCTTTGGTTTTGTCAGTTCACAGAACATTTTCCCCAAAGTCATCAAGATGTTTTTTTGCCACATGTAAGACAACCCGTTTTGTTCTCTTTGTGGTTTTCTCCTTGAACTCTCCCATGGATGCCATTTTTGCCTCGTCTCTTTCTCATTGCTGTGTCATGTATTACTGGTAAAGTAAACAACAGGCTGTTTGTACTGCGTGTAACTCACTCAAATTTGATGTCTACAATGTTTCCACTGCTGGGTAGGGATTCCCATTGGATGTGAGAGTAAAATAAAACTGCTATAAAAGTGGAATCACATTAAAACCTTGTAAAAAGGACATAAAATTGCAAAGATAATAGGATTTGTTTTTGTGTATCAGTGTTTAAGTAACGATTTCCTGGATTCCTCACCATCACCAGGCTCAGCATGAAGAGTCACGTCATGTTTTGTGTGGTTAGAACTGTTTGTTCTTTGTGAAACAAAGAGGAAGACAGCTGACGCCAGGCTGCTCAAAAACTGCACCCTCTTTTAAGTTTTATCTCCTTTTGAACGCTGAGTTGAACAAAAGAGTGTTCACTTTTGTCTTCTTTATCTATGCCTTCATTTTGTACCCCGTGTACGTGACTTCGCTAACAAGTCAGCTCATGCTGAAATCAGCTGTAAACATATACGTGTACGTGGGCATTAGCTCAAAAATGTATTCTTGTCTCTCAGCTGAAAAGATGCACAAAGAGTTTTGTTTTTAACATTTAATAATGTTAACCAACAGTGAATTTTAAAAAAAGAAATGCAAAAGTTGCTATTTTCTAGACATATTTCTACATATTTCACATTTTTTTTTGGTAAAAACAATTAATTGATAATGAAATTAAGTTTAGGAACAAAGCAAAATGTGTTTAAAACACCAACTACTCATCCGAGCAGTCCAAATGTGAAAAGTTTCATTTTCTTGCTCTGGATAAGCTTTCCTGTCCTGTACGGTTGGAAATGCCAAAAATACACTCTGTATTAGACCTGGATTATTTCAATATAAGATTAGTAGTCCTCTGCAGATAAAGACTACAAAAACCTCAGGGTTTGCATTCTTAGATGGACTAAAAGAAGATCTGTGCAAAAAAAAGCTCCTAAAGGACAAATGCTCAATCTGTGAGTAGTTGAAAGTTACAGCGTCAAACAGAATTTTATCAATGTAAACATTAGGGGTGGGAAAAAGCTGCTATAGTCAAAGTGCTACAGGTGTTAAAGTCCAAGCTATTCAGCACATATGATTTCCATGGAGTAAAAAACAAAGCAAATGATTCCGTTTGAGATCCGTCCTCTGCCGTGGTGCGAGCAGACGGAGCATCTGAGGATGAGGATGATGCTGATGATGTTTTACGGACTAGTTTCTAATCATCGCAGCCCAGCAGCTCCATGCGCAGAGTGATACGCTCGTGCCATTCCCAGGGGATGACACGGACGTATCGAGCGTAGACCGGAGGCTCAAAAAGATTCTTCTTATGGGTGTTGTTGTCAGTGTTTCCCTGAAAGAGCTGCAAAAACATGTTAAGGTTACTGTTAAATGAAAACACATTGTTTCGAACGCATTTTCATAGCCGTAGCGTTCCCATTTACTCGTGTGTCAGAAAACGGTTATTGTGGAAGCATGGCTGTGTGTGTTTTGTTTGTTAGATTACAACTTTTTCCTAACTGAAGTGAAGGTGAAATAGAATTTTTGTGTAGTTTTTTTTTAAGACAGCTCCTGTATAATCTTTGTACCTTACTGAACCAAAGTATTGTTTTGTCATAGTGTATTTCATTAGGTTTTGTTTAATGTTTTGGCTTCTGTAGCGCAGCAATTTCTCAACTTTTGAGATAATGAAGAATACCTTAGCTTATTTTTAACTTAGCTTTGAAATATATGGGAAAAAATAGAAAAGAGGAAAAGGCATTTTAGGTATTCACAAATGTCTGACCTTATCGTTGTCAGTGTTCTCCTTGACCGTACTCCAGGACTCCCCGTCATTGCTGTAAGCAACTTTAAACACTGACACAAACTGCACTACTCCAAAGTCCTTTGCACCCTGTGTGATGATGCCCGTGAGGCGTTTTGTCTTCTCTAAATCAACCTGGGGAAGAAGCAGAAAAAAAATGGCATTACCAAGTAGTTACTTTTAAAGAAAACAAGATTTTTTTAAAAAGGCGACATGTGACAGCTGCGGTTTCCCCTCACCTGGATCCACTCTGAGCGGTTGTTGTAAGCAGGAGACCATGCATTAGTCTTCCCCACCTTATCCAGCCGGGCAAACTGAGGGTGCCACGTGAAAGTGTCAATGCCCCACGTGCGGTAAGAGCTGGAGGCTGAAAGCTGCCCGTCTGAGATGAACCGAGACTTCATACCAAGAGGCTCTGAGCAACCTGCCGTGTTTGAATAAACTGTGAATCAAAAGGCAGACGGACAGACGGAGGGAGGGGGAAGCCAAAGCGACAGAAAGAGAAAACGGGGAGGAAAGTTGAAATCACCCGACAGAAAAGAAGAATCAAATTCACCCAACATTTTAAGAACGACGAACATTCACAAAGCGTGTGACTGATTACAATCACAAAAACCCTCCAATGATGTGAAAGGGAAAAAAAACAGAAGAGCCACACAAAAAAAGAGGAAAGGACGCAACATAGCACACAGAGCAGTTTCTCTTTAAACCTTTTAGCGTTAAGATCAAATAAAAAATAAGCTAAAGATGGACTAAAACACAGCCGTCCGTGTTTTTATCCTTGAGTGCTTGAAATGGCTTCTTTTGTCGTTTCGTAATCAAGGCTGTACCCACAGAGTTATAGTGGATATCTTCTACGTGGTCTAACCGTGGCTAGATGTGGTGCAATTAAATTTAAAAAGTCTGTCATTTCACCTGTCAGCAAGAACGCAGTAAGAAGACGTCAACACAGTAGCACAAGACACACAAACGATGCTGCAAAGGGTTACGCGATTTTAATTAAGCTGTCCAACTTGTCCTTTTCCATTAATGTCATCTCTTTGTTCTCACTGCTTTTGCTCTCTGACCTTGCTGTAAGTGTTACGGCTGTGCATGAAGGTTTCATTGTGTTTACCATGAAGTTCACAGCCCAACAGCTCCATGCGCAGCGTGCAGGCCCTACGACAAACCACGGGGATGATGCGGATGTACTGGGCCACGATAGGAACGTCGAAAAGGTTCGTCTTTGTGCGGTCGTTATCTATGTTGCCCACAAAAACCTGCAGCAAACAAACACAGGTGAGCAAACTGAATAAACAGCGTTAACAAGTGCACTCAGAGAGCACAACTCCCCCTAAAGGGCAAGAGCTATACTAAAATGTGATGTCTTATGATGTTCTTATTACAGCAGCCTGTTATGGCCTCACTGTGATGTTAATCGGCATCATTTTGAGAAAAAAAAGTGTACAGCTCTCTTTGTGCCCTTTTATATAATAGATTACTTTATATGACTTCTTTAAACGTTTTTTCCAAATCAACTTTGATCTTGGAGTCAAAGTTGATTTTGGAGGTCAAGGTCAAATGCTTAGCCAACCTAGATACTCGTGTTAAATTGGGCCCTTTTGTCTCATTGGGATTACTTCTACACCTCATCTCATTATTCTAAACTGTGTAAACACCTATTCTGTGCATCCACCACCGTAAGAGTATCTATGTGATAGAAAATGAGAAAAGCTTAACAGGTCCACTTTAAACACAATAGTTGTGTCTAACCTTATCCCTCTGCTGGCCATCCACTTTGTAAGTGACGTAGGAGTTTCCATCAAGGCTGCTCGCCACCTTGAAGGCTTTGATGTACTCAGGTGCGCCAAGGCGGCTGGCACCCTGAGTGATGATGCCCGTCAGACGCATCTTCTTCTGCATATTAATCTGTTGCAACCAAAAGGCCACGGGTCATTGAGCATCACTGCTGGCACTGGTTAGCCTCGGCAAAAGCGTTCACTCCTCTCACCTCGATCCAGGGGTTCTTGTCGTGTGTGGCTGACGTCCAAGCGTTAACGATGCCTTGGTTGTTGAGTCGAGCCAACTCTGGGCCCCAGCGCTGAAGACCCAGAATGCCGTAGTGCACGGAGGAAGCAGAAATCTGGGACTCCACGATTGCGCCTCCCTCCATCCCCAGCAGAGAAACGCATCCTGGGGTACATAAGATTTAGGGATTTATTGTTGAGGCAATGCAAGTTATAGCAGGTTGTCCATGTTTGAAATGAGTGTGTCTAATGGTGGTGCACATACGTAGCTGACACTGCTTTCCAACATATGGTGAGGGGCACTGGCAGGAGTAGTCTCCATCCAGATCTCGACATTGCCCTCCATTCTTACAAGGCTGGTTTTCACATTCGTTTACATCTGAAAATCAAATTCAGAAATTACAAAACCAACAAACAAAAAGCCAACAACCAAAAAAACAAAACAAAGAAAAACCCCAAAACAACGAGTGCTTGAGATGTGGTCCACAAACATCTAAGGGAAAACTGGTGGAGGACTGAAAGTGGATGACCACAATAATTTCACTGTCTCCAACATTATAGCTGGTGACGAATGATTACTCTTTGATTTAATGCGTTGACAGAAATGGCCCTGAGGCATGGCGTCATTGGAGGAGGAACAGGTGGGACACAGCAGATACTAAAACTAAAAGACACACACCAACTATTCCGGTAACAAGCTAGAATATCCGCTCAACAGCAGTTTACACAAACTGAGCTAGATAAATAGATAAATAATAATAATAATAGATTTTTAAAAAATGATAGTGAAATTTTTCAAGTAGTATTAATGTTTCTCCTTTGATTGAAGGTCCAGTTTGCTGAATAAAAAACTTTGCACCCTAGGATTTTACGTAAGTTTAAGATTATGTTGTGAATGCCTCTAAACACTGCCTACGTAATGCTTGGTAATCTCCACAAGGTGGCACAGTCATACCGCATGAAGACCACAGACAGTTGGGAGGATTGCACATTTTTAATTGAACAGGAGAATATTTTACCCTTCTCCATTGTTTTAAAAATAACCTAATAATTCTTAAACTAAGTAGTGAGATTGCACACCAAACAATATTCCAGACATTTTAGTCTTTAAAAGGCAAAATGTGACTGAAGTTAAGCAGCTAAGAAGACAGAAAGTGCTGTTTTGCTAAATGACTAGTATGTACATGGCTTTGTAACCATAGCAGTTTATGTCAGTCTTTGTGTTTGGGTTGTGTCGGAAACCAGTGTGTACCATGTTTATGATGTTTTCCTAAGCCTACAGTAGAGGAGGTCAGCCCCACTCCCTGATCCACAAAAAAATCCATAAGTAGAAAATCTCCGCCACATCAATAAATTATAAGATTTGCGCCCTAAAATTCATGATACATACATGATACAGTGCTTTAATAAGGTGTTATAGGTGCATAAATGCAAGATTTCAGCAAGTTGGTAGGTGGTTGCTAGGCAATGTGATGGAATAATGTCATATATAGATAAGAAAATTTAGGGGCCTGACGTACGTGTATACTAATTTTGTTTGCTCAACTCCGATTGTGTAGGAGGAATTTACAGGCAAACTGTTGTAATGAGATGTTGCACATGACAAAATCTAATAAGATTATTATTCCAAAAATGGTGTTACCTTATTAAGTTCAGACTTGATAAAAGCTGTGTAACCGACACCTACGCTAGAGCATCAGACATGCCTTATTTCACCTGTTTTAGTAACGCCTAGAAACTTCTGAATTAAAGCAGGGCTGACGTAATGCCACATGGGTCTGTTTAATTCGTGTTCCAGTTAATGCTAAGAGGATTGGTCACAACTTAGAAACAAATGCCTGTATGGCTTTAACAGCACGGGCACAGCACAGCTAATAACACTGAGAAACAAGTGATCTTACCGAGAGACGGGCCGTGAAATAGCCTTTGCTTTTTTTTTTGCTACTTACATCTAAAGCCTGAAGATCTGGCCGGTACTGAACATTTTATTTTTGTGAAATCATTTTCACACGCTGTGGCTTCACCTCAGTGACTTCTGAGAGGCTCTTTACCTGCTATCACATCACTTGTTTTTTTGTGGTAACAGAGAGTTATTTCTGTGCATTTACTGGACATATTATATAGTGCAGCGTATATTGTCTGCCTGGTTCAAAATTAGAAAATATTTGGGAGTAGACGACCAGACTGCACAAACACTACAATTGGTGGTCAGAGCGTTGGCTTTGGGAGGGTGAGCTGTTCCTCCACAAAAAGAGGAGAAAAAAAGCCTCTTCACAAGGTCACGCAAGATTTTAAGTCAGAAGGTTTATACATTAAATCTTTTTCATCATTTTTGCTTCCAGATTCACACTTAAGGATGTCAGCAACTGCTCAGAGGTGTCTAGCAATAACATTCACAAAAAACATCTTAAGCTTGCGTTCCTTTTTTATTTTCTCATGCATTTGCTCCACTAACAATCCCCATGCTTTAATGCTAATTTTACAAGCTTACTCGTATTGGATTCTAGTACGAAGATATGACTGAATTCACTATTCATTTGACTGGGTTATAATAGATGCAGCGTTGACCCTGTGTGAGAGGCATCTGCATGCTAAGAGACTTGGAGTGGTCTTTTACTAATTAGCCAAACAGAATAACCACAGAAGCCACTGAATGAGCTCCTTTCATAAAGCTGCTGAGCGGACTACACATCCCTTTCACTGCCAAAGATGTGACCGGATGAAAAAACTCCTTGTGTTAAAACTTCTAGAGAAATCTGCTGAAAGTGGAGCTTGCTACTGTGTTTTTCACATTGTTTGGTAAGCTGTTCTCTAAGTACTGCTACTTTTTTTTATTGAAATGCATCCCATTCCTAAATGATAAATCTTTTATCTCAACATTAAGTGGCCAGAAATGGTTTTAAAATTCATTGAATATGGAGTAAGATGTCCACTGGGAGTAGAGCATGTAGTCTTATAGATGCACAAGACAAAAGGGGTTCGGCTCAGGTCTTTGACTCACAGCCAGAACTAACTTACTGATCTGGCAGTGCACTCCTTTAAAGCCAGGCTGGCACTTGCAGATGTACTCATTGAAAACATCTCCTCGTCTGGTCGGGGCGATGACCTCGCAGGATCCATCGTTCTTGCAGGGGTTGGGACTGCAAGGTCCTGAAGATGTAAAAAGAAAAGTGTTAGTTTCGGTACGCGCTTCTGTGCTTTCCCATTAGAATTTTCCTTTTCAGCTCTACCTGTCTCTGTCAGGTTACAGGTGTCTCCACCAAAGCCATCGGCACAGATGCAGATGAAGGGTTCCTCTCCTACTCCAGTCACACATGTTGCTCCATTGTAGCAGTGATTTACCTCACAGTAGTCACCTGAGTGAGAGATATTAAAGGAAAGGCAGTGCAATGATTATTAATATTAACTATTCACACAGCTGCTGCACATGCATGACACATTTAGACCTAATTTGGGGTACAAGAGCAGTCTTTTTAACGTGCATTGACAATGAGTATCCCAAATAAAATGTTGTTTATTTAATGGAAAAAAAGAAAAAATCATGACAGTACATTTAAAATTGTCTCTACCACCTTTAGTTCAAATCAGTTTTATTTATATAACACTAAATCACAACAGCAGATGCCTCAAGGCTCTTTATATTGTATGGTAAAGACCCTACAATAATACAGAGGAAACCTCAACAATCAGATGACCCCCTACGAGCAAGCGCTTGGTGACAACGGGAAGGAAAAACCCCCTTTCAACAGGAAGAAACCTGAGGGAGCCATCTGCCACGACCGTGTTACATCTTCAGAGACTGTGGGAGTTGCAAAATAAGCAATTTAAGGAGAAAAGAATCACTAAGACTGAGGCAGCAGATCATGTGATATACAAATGTTTGGTCTAAACCCAGAATGTCAAACCTATTTCACATTTTAAGAAATACATTTGTAAAATTACAGAAAAAATCTGTTAGCTCATTTTGCAGACTGTGCTCTAATTATATTTTTATGCGAACTAATTCCAAAAAGCACGCATTTCTATAGTAGATAGTAAAAAAAGAACAAACAAAACAAAAACGGGAACTTTAGGTAATTTAATTGTTTATCTATTACATAATTACTTGGTATGAATAGCCCTGGGAGAGGTCTTAATCAGCAGGAGAACCTGCAAACCTCCGAAATATATACCCTCCTTTATATTAATATTTGACATTTACATTATTATTTTTCAGACCATAAGGCACACTGTTGATGAATGGGCCTGTTTTCATACATAAGGCTCACGGGATTATAAGGCGCATTAAGCACAAAACAATCAGATAAGTCAAACTTTACTCAACTCATTCTTCTTCCTTCCTCCACTTCGTACCATTGATTCATTAATGTTGAATTCTCTCACGGCTGCTCTATTCCCATGTTGTTGCAGTATATATACTAACCTGGTATTGTGGATGGATTATCTCAGTTGTTCTCCTGACTAAGTTTGGTCCGTTTACAGCATCCTGCCATGCGATTGCATTTGTCCCTAACTATCAGGAACCCTCATTTTAACTAGCATTCGTCAGCATTTGTCCTCCAGCTTCACTGTGTTTATGTTATGCTAACATAGCTGTGTTGCTAGCGATCACGGAGCACATAATTTTTTACTAGCTAGCCCAACCCTCTAAACATCATTGCTGTTGTTTTTTCGTCTTCATTTATATTGGAAGTAATAGCAGAGCTGTACGTTTTTAAATTTTTCAGAATTCATACGCGCACTGATGATTTTTTGAGAAAATTAAAGGATTTTAAGTGCGCCTTATAGTGTGGAAATACGGTACTCAAACCTGCCCAGTGAGCCAAATTAGTGTTTTTGGCAGGTAGATCCTGGTTACCATGCATTCTGTTTGACGGTCCAGATCTAAAAGATGGTATAGTTCAGCCCTCCCAACTCAGCATATACTGCTTTCCCCAAAGTTTAGTTCTATTGCAGATAATGTATGGTAAATGGTTGGGGACAGTCACCAGGTGTATCTAAAGAGCAACACAAAGATCTTTTCCTGGTGTTGCTGGAGTTTCTGCCCTGATCAGTGCTGCTGCTGCAGTTTTTGCTGGGAGGTACTGAGTCACACATCACGCCTGGATTTAGTGAAATGATGGCTCAGACCTCAGTGGGAGCGGCAGGACAAAAACTTATGAGTCATATGAGATCTCTCAAAGTTACAAAACCTTTACCTCGTTATGTTAGTTTACTTCATTTCATTTTTCTTTTACCAGACAGTTGACACCAGTCACCATTCAAACTGTGAGCAGCTCCAGGTGGAACAAACTGCAATTTACTGGCATTTTGTTTGGCAGTGAGGCCAAAACACTATGTGAATTATTCTTGAATACGGCACAGTCAATGTTTACGAAACAGTGCCACTAAAGCAACGAGACACAGAAATGTGATACGAGGTATAACCAACACACCTGGCAACTACTGTAAAACATCTCGAGAGCAGCGTTGCTACTAAAATGCCACAATTTGCCATTAAAAATAAACACATTAAAATAAACACATAGCAAATAGCCAAAAATACAGTGGAAAATATGACTCAAAAAAAAAGTTTTATGTGGTTAAATTCTCAAAAAGTATTACCCGCATAAATACCGGTATGTGTCTAAGGCTGTGTGAGCTGGAAAACAGCTGTTCCTGTGATGTAGCCACTGAAAATAACATCACAAACCAGATCTGAGACAGTCTTCCTGAGCCAGCCTCTGACAGCAGAATGTGTCTATGTCCAGGATTAGCCAGGTTTTACAGAAGCACGCAGATCTTTGATTAATAGATTAGGTACACAGCATGACAGCGCAGCAGCTCAGGGGTGGGACAGGATATGCACCACACCTGACCAACAGGTGGGACTCTGAATGTACACAGCCACCATGACAACAAAATCACATTTGCATGTTGAACTAAATTTAGATGAGTGGACAGCTGGTTCATGAATGCCCCAGACAGGAGCACAGATGGCATTCATTTCCTTTCCATCTGCACCAAATCCTTGTGAGTCCAGGTAGATGTCCACAGAGACAAAAAGAGGGACACCTGTAAGTGTGCCTGTGAGAATAATGACATTTCTAGAAGCACTGTGCACTGACAAAGAGGAAAACAAACACGAAAACAAACACTGTTCACTACTTAGAGAATCGTCTGTTGTACAATGATCACTTGTCAGAATAGAGCTTAGTAATAACAGAGTATCACATGTAATAACAGACCGGTCTCACATGTAATCACCTAGTCTACCAAGAAATGACCTCACATTATTATAGGCATATCTACCCATCATACGTCTATATTGACTGTTTTCAGGGGGCAGAAAAGAGCACATTTTTGAAACTGAATCCTAAATGCTGAAGTAAGAATAGTAAAAATACTTGAGATATTTAGGCTGCTGTTGTTCATATGTTGTTTTCTTTTCCTCCTGCATTATCCACCAAAGACAGACCTTGATTTATGTGAAAAGGAAAAAGAAAAGGCAATCAAAGTAGGTCACTTTAGGGTGAATTGACAAGATAATGGGGGAAAAGGGAAGCAATGCCATGAAAAAAAACAACTAACAGTGCCAGGGTCCCCTTAAGGAGTGAATGGAGTGTTAAAGGCAAAGACCTTTCAACAAAGTAAACTTTTAAGTTCTGCTTTAACGCAATAATCCACTTTGTGGTTTGTTCAAAAGGAAACTTACCTGTGACCGAATGCAGGCAAAACAGCAGAGCAAATATTCCTAGATACGCTGGGGTTACATTTCCAGGACGTTTCATATTTGTTTTAGCCTTACTTTGTCCCGTGGGGTTGTTTGTCCGGAAACACGCGCTACTTTTAAAATTTGAATACCAATGCGGCTTTGAAATGCAGTCGGAAATATCAATACTCCTACTAAAACGCAGATGAAGAGCCGGGTGATAAATGGGAGAGCTGAGATTTTCGCTAATACCCGAGTTAACGACGTGTGACGTTTTCTGGTGGGCGGAGAAAAGTGAGGAGGAAGTCCTCTGACATTCAGCCTGTTCGCCACTTCTTTCATTATTTTGTACTTCTTGTTGACTTCAAACGTACTTACTTCTACATTTAAACTGTAAAGCAAATGTATTTCTGTGTCAATTTTTTACATTTACTCGATCTATTCTAATACAGTATATCTTATCATTAAAGGTATTTTCTGCTTTAACTTTGTCTCTTCATCGTGAGTTAATTTTTATCTAAAATTCAATAAAAGTAATTGAAAGGCATCAGTCAGCTTAATTACCTGTTATTTCACTCGCACCCACAGTGCACACTAAAACATTTGTGTACTTGAATAACTTTTGTGGTGAGCTTGTGAAAGCACCACCCCCTCCCCTGGGCCGGATTGACAGGTTAGGCTGAGATTTGAATTAGCTCCAGGGATTATATACTGGAAACGAAAACACCCGTAGCATAGGGTGCTGTGCAAAATTCTCGAGTCACCCCTAATTTCTTTATATTTTGCTTTTTGTTTTTTTAAACACTGGCCTATTTCTTTAACTAAATCTAACCAAAGAAAATACAATTAGACAGCATTGTTTTTGCTAAAGCTATTAATTAAAAAATGGTGTCAAAAATCCAAAGAAGAGCTTTGAATGTCCTTAAAGAAGCTTGGAGAAGTATTCTTGAAGAGAGTTCAGGCTGTGTTGAAGAACAAAGATGATCATACCATATATTGGCTTTCAAGCTGGTTATAATTGTAAAAACTTTTTTTTTTAACCTTTTATACTTTATTTCCACGTATCTTTGAAAATGTTTCAATAAACCAGTTGGAAGCTATTTCTCATTTTCCTAGAAAAATATGAAGAAATTAGGGAGAGCCCAAGACTTTTGCACAGTACTGTAAAATTACATGTAAACATGCAGTTAGAACGTTTTGTTGACTGGATCTTTTGTTTCATCCCAACATGAAAGAAACAGAAAAACAGAGGGATTTAAGAAGTCTGAATTAAATCCTCGTGGGAAAACTTGACTGAGGGCAGAGCAGTCACACTGCAGATATCAAACTGATCTAGGTCTGAGGCCACGCGCTTTCTTTGGTCATGGGTACTGGCTAAATTACTACCAAATATACAGTAGCCATTACTTATTTTTAAGTACAACAAGAGGTACTAAAAATTAAAGTGACACACTGCATTAAAGCCAGTGCCTGTTTCGGTTGCCTGTTAAATTCATAAACGCCACAAGGAGATTGAACTCTGTCTCCATCTAGTGGATATCAAGCTGCAATTGCAGTGGGGACACGAATTTTATTAATATTAATACATTATCTGAACTCTTTAGACTCGTAATCCCAAAGATCCGATAAATAACACAAATATATAACTTTGCATAAGCAAAAATAAATAGGATCTTGAAAATACAGACATAATATGCTTCATAGTATATTTTAGAAGAAACTGTGTTTATAAAGTACAGGTGTAGTTTACGGTGAAAGCATGTGGGAGCTGTAGTGATTCAAAGTGAAAAATTAAAGCTATTAAAAGTTGTCGAACATTTAAAAAATGGTTTTCTTTAATTGGCTAACAAAGAATAACATGTCTTCCTGATATATTTTTTCATAGGCTTTTTGACAAGGAATGTTATGTTGTCCTGTCACACTGACCTTCAGCATATATTTGACCAGGGCTTGAGCTGTAAATAGAAGCCTGGTCAGTTCAGTCTATCCATCCTCTGTGTATACTTGAAATACAATTACGCTTACGTTATATGGGTTTGGCGAATCTTTAAAGCTTCATGATGCAAAACGATGCAAAGGTGGGCGTGACAGCTGAGAGGATGCTGCAATAACTGTCACGGAATAAATGGGAATTAAGTAGAGTTAAATTATAGGATATCAAATGGCGGAAAATAAATATTCACGTTGCTAATACTAGTACAACTGGACTGGAGAATAAACGAGCAACCCAAAGTTATCCACTATCCGCCAAGTCAATACAGGCTAAATGCTAATGTTGCTATTAGACCGAGACATGCGCAGAAGAAACTTTATATAACGGTTTCGGCTCACGTTTTTGTCACGTTAGGGAGGGACGGCATTGGTTGCATGTCAGATACCTTAACACAGATATATCTCCTCAGAAAATCATATAAAGTCGTCAAACATAGATAGAGATGGTGTCCGAAAGCGTATTTAGGCTAAAATATGGGACATTTATATACACACAGTAGTGTAATGTGGAAAATTACACCGCCGATAGGGCGTGGAAAGTTGCTACCCTTTTATGTCATCGCAGTTTTATCCAATGGAGTCGTCGTTATGCAAATGACAGATTCTTCTAGGAAGTGGGATGTCAGCGCTGCAGTCGCTACTTCAGCTATCTTCGGCTCTGTGAGGGCGAGCTGGACATCAGGCTGTTTTCTTTTTGCAGACACGTTAAACAAAAGAAACGCTGCGAACATAAATAAGGCCTGTCGTTTTTAAGAAGCAAGCAGCTGACTCACATTTTCCCTGCTGAGGTAAGTACGCTGAAGATGAAGACTGTTGCTGTGTCCGGTTTGGTCCTCAAGTGATGCTGCAACATTAAATCGATTATTAACGGTAGAAATGAAGGCCATTAAAAACATCTATTCTCCGCTGCTTTTTTTAAGGACTAAAAAAATATCAAACTAAGGCTAGGAAAAGGGCAGGGCGAAGCGGGGTCTTAATGTGGAGCTACTGCGGCAAATTCTGGTGGGTGGGTGGCTAATTCGTCCAAAAGTCGACACGGTTTTCATTTTCAGGATCGGGAGTACGGGAGGAGGACCGTTGGCCTGCTCTTAGAAAGCTTGCTATCGTCCAGAAAAGCCCACGTTTCTTACTATATTAGCTACTTAATGGAATCTGTGTGCCCTTGTTGCTGTTAAGACGCGTCTCAGGCTTGTTGTGAGTCGTGACAAAGAGCAGAGAGTTAAATTCAAGCGCTGTTTACACGCCGTCTCTTGGCAGTAGCTGTATTTATGTGACAGATAGGTTTCCAGTGGAAAAGACGGGTATTAGTGGGGTTATTTGATGACGCTAATTTTAAACGACCGGATTTTTTTACTCCTTTTTTGTCTTACACCGTCGCCTTTTGGTGCTGAGTGTGTTTACACGTGATGCTTTTATAATTGCCTTACTTTTTAATAATACCTGAGGCCGAAGACTTTTCGTAGGTGATAAATTTAGGAGGCAGCGTTATAACTTCCTGTGTGACACTGACACTCTTATTAGGCTGTGGCAACAGGAACATGCTAGAAAATAACTACAGCCGACAAGTCTCTGAATGAGCTAATGACAGCAGTCAAAACTAAAATATTTAGATTCACGAGACTTTAAAAAGATGTGTAATCGTTAAGCAGTTATTTTCCATGAAAAATAAGTGGTGCCATTATTCTTACTTATTGTTAGATGAAACTTTTACGTCTGTTTAGGGGGAAAAGTTATTGTTTTGATACTGTTTCATTGAAGGTCTTTGTATGTGTTTTGCTTTATGTGCTTTTCAGGACCACATCACTGTGACTTCACATTATTTTTGGACCTTTTGAAACGAGTTTTCATTGAAGGCGAACTTGAACGTAAAATGTAAGTATCTTAGTTTATTTCAGCTTTTAGTTATGATGGTTTCTGTTTATGTCAGTTTCACGTGGCTGCCTCGCGTGCCATCACACAAACATTTGCATTGCACGTCAATAATCAGAACTTCCTTTTTTCTTTGCAATAGAAGACATTGCTCCTCTTCTGTACCTTTTGTAGTTTCTGTTTGTTTACTTGGAATTTCACACCTGCAGTAACTTTATTAATGGTGACAACTTTAATAAATTTAAAAAATGTGCTAAAATCCAATTTTTTGGTGGCACATTGCATTGGGAGTAATGCTAGTCAGGAATCACGGTGTCTGCTACATGGAATGATTTATTTAAAGCAATGTCAGCACCTTGATCTTCTATGCAGCAGGGCTTCCTATTGGCACACTTTAAGCTGTAATGTAATTACGGTGAATGTATTAAATAACCGGGTCTGTCTAATCTGACTGTGCTTTATCTGAGTTGGTTTAAGTCTATATTCCCTCAGATGTGTTGCTGCAGGACAACAGATGAACATTTAATTCATTTATTTTTTAAACTTCATTGTTAATCCCTAGAACTGGGAAAGAAAATCACTGGCTTTTGTACAAGCGATGCCTTTCTAAATTAAAATTCAGTTAAAAAATTGAGTTCCGCATTAATTGGCTGCTTTTATTTTCTAGAATAATCATGAGCACCCACGAATCCGACGTGCACACCATCTCTCCCGAGATGCCAGCAATGTTTGACGGCATGAAGCTGGCGGCGGTGGCCACGGTGCTTTACATCATTGTCCGCTGCTTGAACCTCAAGAGCCCCACTGCACCCCCGGACCTCATCTACCAGGACACGGCACTCAACCGCTTCCTCCTCAAGTCCTGCTCTCAGTTGACCAAAGAGTGAGTTGCGTTACTGTTTCTCTGTGCGTGTCTCTTTGGAGGTTGCCACGGCAACGGTGCAGCAGCAGTGAAGGTAGCGGTTAGTCTGGCGGAGGTCCCAGCTATCATCAGTGCTCCTGAGTGTGCCACATGTCTGTACCACAGCCTTCCTGTTGGCTCTTGCATGAATTAAACATGAGTCTGTATTTTTGAGGTTATCTCAAAGGTGCACTGGGGTTTGTTGCACTTGCATTATGAATAAAGGCTCATTCACTGCAGGGCAAGAGGATTTGCATTCATGATGATGCTGGTCTTACCTGTAGGGTAGCTATGATGACAGCTGTAATTTGAATGTTTCATCTGAGTTCATAAAACCAGGTTATGTATGCCTCAAACTTCCTGAATTTTGCTGGAAACGCACTCCTTTGAGTGGGAATTGTATACTCAGTTGTGTTTCCTTAGTGAGCATCTCTCCACCTCTTGCTCTGACACTCGACAGGAACTTTCAGCTTCGTAGGGCGAATCTCTCGAAGCAACCTCGAGTGTCAGCTTACATAACTGATGGTTACTGAGCCCTTTGCCTTTCAGCTGCAGGGTCATTGAATCATAAGGCCGCGCTGATGCTTACATCTGTGTCTAGTTTGTTATTATTGCCTCCTGAACAGCCGTATGCTCTATGCTCAGAATAGGAAGATGTCTGTCCCAATGTGTAGTTTAGCAGAGATGTTTGAAGTCTACATTTTTTTATCTTCATTGTTGTGAAGTCACGTTTGTAACTCGTGACATCCTGTGTTGTTGCATAATGAATCAATCGCACAGTGGAAAGCATAGGAGGGGTGATGTGAGGTGAACAGCTTTTTTGTTTGGCTGTCTTTGGAGACAGTTAAATAGGGTTTAGGATAACATAGAAAATGACAGAGCACACTATTTATTTCATTTTTTGATAGAATTCGCAGTCTGATTTGCCTCAGGTGATTGCAAAACATCGTAGAGCTTGTTTCTCTATTGGTCAGTGTTGTATTTGTGTGTGTGTGTAGCTAGCACCTGACAGTATGTGGTGTACAGATCAATACTTGAAACATGATTGGAAAGTACAGTTAAAATTAAAAAAAGCCTAATGAATGTAATGATTGATAGCATACAGATTAATACAACTACCGTAAATGAGTCACCATCATATTGGACTTTGACCAGGACTTCAGGTTTTATCAAGCCCCACTGATACATCCGTTTCCTTTTTTCTGTTACCTAATAGCTACAAAGGACAATAGCACAATCACTGTACATACCCCGAGAAGGTGACATTTGCCACTTAGAGTGGGTGGAAGGAAGACTCTCTGATTCAAAGGGCCACCATCCATTTATTAGAGATAGGAGCCTGCTTCATTCCATATAGACTTATTAAAAAGGATTTCTCAAACTTTATCAGTGGAAAGCAACAAAACATCTGATAACGCAATTTAAAAGAAAAAAAAAACAAAAAACAAAACGTATTTATTTATTTTTGATGAACTCAGCTACTTTGGTGTTGTGCTTCCTAACCACATATAACAGTGAGGTCATCCTCTTCCTGTAGTCATGGATTAAGCTAGCAGAGTACCTTCTAGAAACATGTAGTTAAGCTTTAACTACAGTGCACCCTGGAGGCGATCACATTATCACTAAATAGCAATAGTCTGTTTTGTAGCAGACAATTCTGTTATGTAAGACTGAATTTGTTAATGCAGTAATTGTTGGAGCCACATAAGGTTAAAGAGCTTGTGTAACTGTTGATGTAACTGAAGCCTTGACTCTGTGCAGTTGCTGACGATCGTCGTGTTTTGGGCTGTACTATACACACAGCTAGTGTCCACACTGCAGCTGTGCTTTAGAGTTATGTTGGTCTAGTTCATCTGATATAGCTCACTGCCGAGTTTTGTCAAGAAAATATTTGACACATGGTTTTATATAACTGAAGACGTGAGAGAGTGCCTTGAATGCTCACTTAAGTGTTATTAACAAGCACTCAACCTGCACGATTATCACTGTTGAAACGCTGCGTTTGGAGATCTAGCCCGTCTTTAACTCAAATGTTCCTAAATGTCTTCCTGAGTCACTTCAAAAGCTTCCATATTGAATAATACTTTAAATGGGATTGGCTCAAATGAAAGGCCTGTAGCATTATACGAAAAGCATGGTGTTAAACCCGTTTCTCGCACTGCTGTCATGATTTTAAACCTAATATTTTATCTATAATATGTGATGTAACAGACAGTTGCAGTAGCAAGTTGAAGACGTTTCTCTGTGTTAGTTCACACTATTTTGCTCTCAGTGTGGAGATGTGATAGTGATTCATGATAATGCCCAGTGTCTCAAAGGAATGTTACATAAGCTAAAGACTCAACTCCTACAGTTAACTCCTACAGAAGTGTCACTGGAATACAAGCACTCGTTCTGCGAATAACTTTACAAAACATAGCTATACACTGATGAAACGTTGTTGTCTGTTGGGTCCGTGTAGCAATCTTTAAATGGCTTCAAAAGAAATGCGACATTGTGTGCAAACTCGCTGCTGGAAAGTTCTGTCTCTGTCATAAACCAGAAATGCAAAAGGCATGTGCTTCAGATAACACCGTGTTGATCTTGCGTCTGAGCATTTGCCCTTCCCTTGTACTGCCCATTAGGCCGAGGCTCATATTTCTAGACCAAACTTAACAAAAGAATGCAATTTTGTGTTTCACAGGTACATTCCTCCTCTACTGTGGGGTAAGAGTGGTCACCTCCAGACGGCACTGTATGGTAAACTCGGAAGGGTGAGCTCACCTCACCCCAGTGGGATCAGAAAATATTTACCCATGCAGGATGGGGCGACTGCGACCTTCGACCTTTTCGAGCCGCTCGGGGATCATCGGACAGGAGGTGATGCATTTGATCGGGATCCGCTTCTTATTAACCAACATTTTTATGCCGTTTTTTTAGAACAGGGGCAAGAGAAAGCCCATTCATCACAGCTATGGATGAGCACAATGTACAGCACGGCCTGAGCATAGCCATTCCTTGGATGCCAGGTGTGGACAGCTCTCTTAAGATCATTTCACAGCATTGGAGGTGTGGGCTAACTCAAACCTTCAGTCAGGTTTCATTTGTTGAAGTCATTTACCTTCTGGTTTTGTCCAGCTCTACTGCGTGAATTTTTACGTGATGCTTGCTCTACGAGGGTGAACACTTTTTCTTGCCCCTGTACATTGCTTAGTTGGATCTTTATTGTCATGGCAAACATTAAAATCTAATATTATAGTTCTTAGTTTCATATTGTAATTCTGTTTCTTTACATTGTAATTTTACTACTGCTACTTCTGTCTAGTCCGTTCATGCCACACCTAATGAGTGTTTGTCAGTCCTGGACGAGGGATCCCTTCTCTGCTGATCTTCCTGAGGTTTCTCCCATTTTGTTGTTCCTGATAAATTTCTTCATTATTCGATTCGAGGGTCAAGAATAGTTAGAGGGTATCGCAAGAAACTTTTGCCCCAGAGAGTTTTATATAGAAAATATGGGCTAAATAAAACAAGTTTGATGTCTGGAGAATAAAGAGATTTGTTGTCAGTGGTGTCATGTCCAGCTTTGGTTATTTGTGCCAGGTCTTGCAAGTCAGCTACTAAAGAGACTTTACTGCATTCTTGTTCTTTGAAATGAGGCATAAGATGTGTGTGATCCAGTTGTGGGGGGGACCGCTTAAAAGATGCATAAGTTTCTCTGAAGGCTTGAGCTGATCCAATCAAATTAACTTGGCTCTATTAGTCATCTCAGAAAGCTTAAGCCTCACATGACATTTAACTCCCAACAAAAGTAGCGTTACTATTTCCACTGTGTTTGGAAAAGCTATAAATGACAGCCTTATCCTTTATCTCGGATCGGCTGCTGGGCTTTGCCTTGCTCCTTTGTTATGATGATCTGCTGTTTAGGAGAGTAGCACTCTCCTTTCTTTATCTTTGCTTACACTTTTCTCACTTGCAAATATTGCCCTGCTCCATCTGCCTGTTCAACCAGATGACATCACCATGGTGATATGCCCCGGTATCGGTAACCATAGTGAGAAGCACTACATCCGGACCTTTGTGGATTATGCACAGAAGGATGGTTATCGTTGTGCTGTGCTGAATCACCTGGGAGCTCTTCCCAACATCGAGCTTACCTCTCCACGCATGTTCACTTATGGTAAGAGCAGTGAGCCAACTCAAAATAATATCTATTTGGCTTTTTAAAAAAAAGTGTTTCATGTATTTTTGGTCATTGTTGGATGCTTATAGTAGAAGTGACCAGTTTCCATTGATATATACAGTTTATGTCTGTGGACCAAACGCTTTCGACTCTTATGCTGCTGAGGTTCTCAGTTTGGTGCTGAGTACATATGGTATACAAGCAAAAAGACTTATAATGCCTGCATTATATCTGTTTGTATCTGTTTGTGGATGCCAGAGAGGGGCAGCTAATGAGAGAAAAGTCAGGAAAGGGGCTTGGAGAAATGAAATAGGCTGCCTAAAGGCCGTAGTCAAGGATTTTGTACTGTGAATCATGCAGAGCTGTTCTAGTGATGACTCATCCCCCACCCTTAATCATTTCTGAACCCCTGTTAAACACTGGTCAGTTTTTCATTAAAGGTCTATCTAAGAATGAAAACCACTATTTGCAATGATAAAAAAGAATTCAGTCCTGTCAGTAATGCTGTGTCATCACTTCTGGCTCAGCCTGCTGCTCTCATCCAATTGTCTGTTATGGTTTAGGCTTAACCTGTCCTCTCTGAAATCCATTAAAAGGGGTGAGCACAGCGAAGGTATTAGTTTAAAGCATTTCTGGTGAAAGTGTGTACTTTTGAACGGCTTATCTTTTTCCCCGCTGTTTGTACAGTAATATTTCAGGGTAAAAGCTAAATTATGGAAAAAGAAGAATGTAAGGGTTTTTTTTTATGAGCATGATAAAACCTGTGCTGTTTAAAAGATCTCAGACACTCAAATCTGATACCTTTTAATTAAAGCAATCTTCAGCCAGAAGTGCTGAGTAGAATAAAGTGTGTTTCTGTGTTTTGATTATAGCACTATACTGTTTCATTTTACAGGGTGCACATGGGAATTTGCATCCATGGTTGGCTACATTAAGCGGGCATACCCTAACACCCAGCTCATTGTTGTGGGCTTCAGTCTGGGTGGAAACATCGTTTGTAAGTTCCTGGGGGAGAACAGGGCTAACCAGGAGCGAGTGCTTTGCTGCGTCAGCGTTTGTCAGGGGTACAGCGCACTGAGGTGGGTTGCTGTGGTCTCATTTCTTAATTACATGCATTGTTTCGTCAAACCGGCTTTGTAATGCTAACACTGACATGCTCACATTTCTAAATATAAATGAAGCTCAGAATAATTCAACAAAATGAATAGTGCTTGCATAATATAATCACATGTTTATCCAGAACAGCTCCAGTAAGCTGTTCAACCTTTCCGCTCTTCCTTTTACCATAATTATCTTAGTTGATGGATTGCACCGATTTGGTAAAGTTGCCACTTCCGAGATTTTTTCCCCCCAAAAAAGTAAGCAAGCAGGTGCATTTAAAAACCTGTCTGACCCCTTCATTCTACAGTACCATGGGTTAATGTTGGACAGTAGTCATCCTCTGCTGAAGTACAGTACTAGCTCTACCATCTAAAAGTCCTGCCAGCTAATGACTAGTGTGAATTGTCTTGTCTTTTAATTAGTTAATAGTTTGATTTAAAACAAAACAAAACAAAAAAACAAGACAAAAACCCCATACTTTGTAAAGTAACTAAAGTAAATGTAGTGAAAGTACAATATTTACAAACAGATTATGATGTCTATGTATATTTAGTGCATGCGGGTGTCTGCACTCTGTGTTCTTGTCAGATTCTGTGTTTTTAAATGCAGACAGCATCTCTTGGCAGACTTGACAGGCCGGGTCTATTAAAGTTTCAGTGTGGACAGCAGGGGAGGGGTGTGTGTCGAGACTGGCCGTCTGTCAAATTGGCTTTGCAGTTTTCTTTTCTTAAATTCATTTTCATTTAAAATCTGTTTCCCAAATTTAAGCCGACCCTCCTGTCAGTGTACCTCGAGAGCTGAAGCTGTACAGTAATCAGCCACAACATTAAAAACGCCTGCCTAATATTCTGTAGGTTCCCTTTGTGCCGCCCAACAGCTCTGCCCTGTCGGGGCATGGACATGGCGTGTCCTGTGGTGTCTGGCACCCGGACGTTGGCACTGGATCCTTTGGGCTTTGCGGGTTCTGGGTAGGCCTTTATGGATCGGGCTCGTTCGTTAGCATCTGACTGATGCTCAGTTGGATTGAGATCGGAAATTTGGAGGCTGGCTCTCTTTTTTTTTTTTTTTGGCTGTTCCTCAAGCAATTCCTGGGAAGTTTTTGTGATATGGCAGGGTGCATTATCCTGCTGGGGGAGGCCGCTGCCATCGAGGAGTATCGTAGCCTCGCGTGGGTTGTGCTTGGGCTCCAACGATGTTTAGGTGGGTGGTACAGTACATATCGTAGTGTCAGTCGCATGAATACCAGGACCCAAGGCTTGCACTGAAATGAGTGATCAATGTTTTTCACCATTGCCTACTGTTTTAATGTTGCGGCTGATCGATGTATATTCTTCTCACAATAACACACATTTAATATTATGGACACAGGAAAAGAAAGTTCTTTTTTTTTTTTTTTTTTTAGCAGTTAACATATGCA
>VUQR01016814.1:130620-153516 GCA_015108515.1 Hemichromis elongatus
AAAAAAATTAAAAAAAAAAAAATAAAAAATATTAAAAAAAAAAAAAAAAAAAAAAAACAAAAACAAAAAAAAAAAAAAAGAAAAAAGAAAAAAAAAGCTAAATAAGTATCAAGTAAATGGCCTAATAATTAAAAAAAAGAAAGAAAAGTAAATGAATAGTTGTTACCATTGTTGAAAGGTCTTCGTTGTCACTCTGTGTTATAGAGGGAATAGTTGTTACATAGCTGACAGTTATGACTGTGAAGTAATTGATTGTTAAAGTTACTTGTGTTCACGTTAATGTTCCTATGTTACAGGCACAGTTTGTTTGGAGGACACTCGCTCAAAATGATAGATGCGGATTTAAGTCGGCTGTACACAGCAACATCTCTCATGCAGATTGACGACAACATCATGAGGTATGTGTTCTAGTAAACTGCAGCTCTTCTGTGTTCTTGTTACACCTAGTGATACTTTTTATCAGAGCTGAGAATCTGAAAAATGCCAGATATTCTTGTAATTTCTATCAAGTGTTAAGGACTGAATAATGACACTCTTTTTGGGTTTCAACAGAAAATTCCACGGCCACCGATCTCTCAAAGAGTACTATGAGAAAGAGAGTTGTGTACATTATATTCACAATGTAAGAACTGCTTTTGCATACGACTCACAAATGCCATCTTTCTCTTTTTGGTCTGTTTGTGTATTTGTTTGATGGATGGCATTTTGTTTTTAAATTTCCAGGTCAACGTGCCACTGCTGTTGGTGAACGCTGCAGATGATCCTCTGGTTCATGACTCACTGCTCACAATCCCTCGCACGCTAGCAGGTAATTGCCAACATGTTGCATAGCAACAGCAGCTGCACTAAAATATCTTTTTTATCACTTTATCAACTAAATGGCAAACCTTCGGTAAATGGTGCGTGCAGATCAGGGTCGACTTGCTGTCATACCGTGGCCGCAGTAGCCATCAAGAAAACTCAAACTCCTGACCTTAAATAGTAATCCTGCTGTAAAATTATGTCTTGGATAAAAAACAAGATGGACCTTCCTGCTCAAAATAACAAGACATTTTAAATTAAAAAGGGTGGGTTCAGTTTCTTAGATAATACTACCACTGCATTGTAGTATTATTCAAACTTTAAATAACGCCTATATTTTCCACATTTCTAAAAATACTAAAAGACAGTCCTCCTTCAGGTTGATACAAAAAGCTAGTCATGTCTTAAAGACTGGCCTCAGTTGAATCTGAGTGGTTTCAAAAAATAAACAACAAAAACATGTCTGCAGCTTTAAGCACGACTATGGTGAGCTGGCATCCAACCCCAACCGGGACAGGGTGGGGCACCGCGTTTGTGACTAATGTTTTCTGCTGTGTGGCAACAGCAGTAATGCATAAACATAACGTAGTGTTCCTCCGATGGGTAAGGTGAGTTCACTGGTTTCCCACCCCCCCCAAAAAACCTCCAGTATGTGGTGCAGGGTGATTGAACTTGGATAAATAAACATAAGTAGGCAACTCTGGCTGCACATAACTTAATGTCTATCAAGCATCTTCTCACTCTGTGCTATTTTTACTGACTACTTTTAACTATACTGGAAAAGGAATATGGAATATTCCTCACTCGTGTGCGTGCCTGTGCATGTGAGAGAGAGAGTGTGGGTAGAGGAGTCCTTACTGAAAGCAAAGTGTACTCTATCCTATATGTCTTCAGGGAACAACACTTACAGAAAAGTGGATTAGCTGTCCCTTTGACCTAAAATGTGAGACAGTTGCTCAGATGATCTACTGACAGAAATACACTCGCATGCTGGAGCTTGAATTAGCCTGGACTAGAAGTTTTTGTTAGGAGTCTTTAGCTTGCTGTTAAGTAAGACTGCTCATGTTAAAGCAAAAATGTTACAGGTGATTTAAAGAAGTCATTCGTTATTGCACTGATATTTTTATAATATCATTAAACCAAAAAGGGTCATGAAACTGATGCGGCTGTGTTTCAGCAATGACTCAGTAGTTGATGCGTTTAGGGACTCTTTAAACCACAAGCTGGTCTCCAGGCCTCTGTTCCAACCTGTCACTCAGCTCTCGGTCCTGGATGAGCACGCAGTTGTCCGAGGGCAACTCAGCAGCTGTCATGAATAGTGCACAGTGTTCAAAGCCCAGTGGGATCTTAGTCACTAGTCTGCTACAGCAGGCTTCCCCACTAACCCAGATAGGACCAGGAGACCAAACAGATCAAGGCCAGTCCTTTTCATGAGCATGGTTGTTCACTGCAGCAGCACTCTGCTGCAAGCAGGGTGAGAGTGTGGAGATGACCTAGTTTACATTTCAGACTTTATTTATTTTCATTATGATTATTATTATTTTTTATTACATATTTTGAATAAAACTGTATTTTAACTGCAGATTAACCAATGGCATATTGTGAATAAGGTAAAGGGAAATTTTCCTAAGGCAAAATTTAAAAGTTCTTGTCAATTATTGATGATTGCATTATTTTACCACAAGTATGTGGACACAAACATGAGTTTAAGGATCAAGGAAGATTGTCAACATGGCAGTCTTTATTAAAAGACGTATGGAATGTGGTGAGTGTTGTACTATGAAAAGAGGTTTTCCATTCTGGATGACCATTTAAAGTACAAAAATGTGAATTAAATCATTGCATGTTGGTCTGACAGTACTCAGGGATTGCAGTGATATGTCATGTATTTTTGGTCTCATTGTGGCAAGCAATGTGACGACAAGCAATGAAAAGACAATGTAACAATTTGTGAGACCCGTCAGTCGAGGCAAACCTGTTTCAACTGTTAAAGTCATTAAGAAAAATAGCCTTCGGGTTAAAGGAGCAAAGTTCAAGTACCACGTTTTTCTGCCAGCTGTTAGACGAACCAGTTGAGTAATGTACTGATTGTGTCTGATGGCCAGAAATGTAATTGCACTGTTATCTGCTCGACTGTGCAAACACACCCTTAACAGTCCCTTGCAAGCATGTGTTGAACATTATTCTTCCGATGCTGACGATTACATACTGTGCAGAGTGCAGAGGGCTAATTACCGTGTGATTTGTCCTCTTCCAGCAAAAAAGCCGAATGTGATCTTCGCCCTGACGCTTCACGGAGGCCACCTGGGCTTCTTTGAGGGTGCGGTGCTCTTCCCCCAGCCTCTCACCTGGATGGACAAAGTGATCGTGGGTTATTCTAATGCCATTTGTCAGTGGGAGAAACAGAAACCACCATGCCAAAGTGGCCACCTGAGTGAGGGCTCCTGCTTAAAGGAGAAGGCGTAAACCTCTGTATCTCTCATTTGTTCATTAACCTTTCACTTTCTCCGACACCACTGTCCCCGCACTGCGCTGAGGAGACACTCTAAACTGATATCTCTTCTCTGCCTTCTCCTCCTGTGCGACTCACCAGTACCAACCCACCTTTCCCAGCCCTCCTTTGTAATCACAATCACCTTACAGTATGTGACAAAATGAACGAACTGCCTTCGTGCTCTTTTCCATGTCGAGGACTCGGAACAGGGACATTTTGGCTCTTTACATCTCCACAATAATGACGCCTGGCTAAGTGATTCTTTTTAGCCAAAAATTGGCAGACGATGAAGTCAAGCTGTCATTTTAAAGGAAAGCAAGAGCACCACTTTAGAGTAGTCCAGTGAGAAACAAGAGCACACAAGAAGCCTCGTATTACATCCAAGAAGAACTGTAAGAAGCTCACTGCTTATCACCGCCAAGGCCATATAGCCTAGTCTGCTGTCTTAACAAACGTTACCTGTTTTGTGTGTGCGTGCTTGCGTGTGTGAGTATGTCTGTGGGAGACTATGTAGGCCAAGAGGGAAAGACCTTGGATGGTGGTCTTTGTGTGA
Source organism: Hemichromis elongatus (assembly GCA_015108515.1). Taxonomy (NCBI): domain Eukaryota; kingdom Metazoa; phylum Chordata; class Actinopteri; order Cichliformes; family Cichlidae; genus Hemichromis; species Hemichromis elongatus. Next base: position 134,469 of record VUQR01016814.1, read on the forward strand.
GGTTGGTCTGATTTCAATTCTTTGTTTTTAGTGCTTTGGCCATTATGTCTGCTCCTCTGGGGATGTGGCTGTTTGTAGTAAACGTACTGTAGATTATTAAGTATTAAGGTAGGATTGTACACATTGTTTCCAGCTCATAACATCCTCCTGCATATAGTTTTAGCACTCAAAGTTTTCGATGCTTACCAGACATGATGACCAGGGATCAAGCCCCACCCTCAGATGGGATCCATGCACATTCCCACAGTTGCATTCTGTCACTTTGATTCCAGCACTTTACATACTGTACACCACAATATTTTCCCCCTTTCCTCACTTTATTTGTCAAAGTGCAGATATGGAAACTATTAATGGAGGGGGCGAGGATGATAACGAAAAGTTAGATGAATCAAATGTTCCCCGTGTTGTCTGTCTGTCAGTGTCTTTGAGCCCTCCTTACTCTTTCTGTTGCCTTTGATCAGCTGCAGGTCCAGCCAAGACTCTGATATCTGTCTCTTACTGCACACACAACAGTCCTACTGCCACTGCACTGAGGCTAACATTCAACCCACCTGGTTCTTATTACAGCTTTTGCATTTTCCAGCAGATGATCATGTGGTTCTTTTGAAATGTTGAAAATCTAGCCTTCTGATTCGCCAGCGTGGTGCTACAAAAGGGAAAGTTCAGCAGATGTGAAGCAGATTTTTCATTTGTAGTAAACTGAGCTGTGAGGTTTGATGAGTAGGAGGGCTGAAGATACCAAAGCTCAACCGCTATTTATTTTAGTGGCTTGTTCGTAAAATTCTGGTATTTGTTTAACTGTAATTTAGATGGAGTATGCTGCATGCAAGAAAGAAGATGGATTTTAACCGAATATTTTTTTTATTTCAAAGACCTTTGCCGAAAATCTCAGTTCTTGTTTTGTTGACTGCACTGAGAGTAAAGGGTGTTGCTGCATGAACTGCTAAAAAAATGATCGGAAACATCTGTTGAAATCATATTGCAAGACTGGGACCTGTGGACTTTTGAAAACTCGATTTAAATTCAAACCTTGTTGCAAGGGCTCTGAGGAAGCTTCTTCCAAGGCAATGTCCAGCCAAGAAATGTGTAATGTAAGACCTGCTTCTGAACACTGTGAGACGCACGGGTGATTTGAAATGATTAAGTGACTGACAGCAGGGCATTTTATGAGGCTTCCTAGGCCGTGGTTTGTGTGTCGTAATACCTGGTTGATAGTATTTGATAAGTAGAAGTGTTTGAGTAACAGAAAGTTTGCCATATCAGGATATAACAGCACTGAATGTCAATCAATAGAAGCTTGTAAAGTAAGAATAAATATCAGATAACAAGAATTGAATATTATAGCTTATTTGGGGTCCCAAGGTTTGTTGTTAGCTTTAGAAACGGTTGGTTATAAAGTGCCGTAATTGTGAATCTGATCTGTTGCTCTTTTTGCTCTTTGGACATTTTATTATCACAGTTATTTTCTGAGGTAGAACTGCCTTAAACCTTTCTGAGCAAATACTATGACATCCAGGTATTAACCTCACCAGTGCTGGCTTGGCTAATGTGGGGATAAAAGGGAACTTTTATCCAACTTCATCTCCTTTAACTCAGGGCACCTGTCAACACCAAGCACCAGTCTGACACCAGTGATCCCTTTTCCCTTTGTCATTCGTCTCATTGGAGTCGTTTTTAATGTACTGTAAGATAAAATGAGACGCGCTGTGGCAGGTGGTCATCAACCTGCCTTCAGAGTGGAAACACTCAGTTTTAACATTATTGGAAATGAGGCTGTACTTAATGTGATTGGTGACATAATCGTGTTTGGTGTTTCAGTCGGCCTGCCAACACCCTCTTTCTTTTCGTGTCTAGCGGTCGTCAAGCAGCATTTGCTCAAACATCAAATCACTGTTGCCATCTGTTGTCAGGGAAACCGAACTACAACTGCCAGTTGTAGAGCCAAACATCCCCTCATCCACCCACAGTCAGATTATAATTAATGGTTCACCTGTAGTCCACAGCTCTCATTTAAAATGACATGTTTAGAGAAAAAATAAAATCGGGTGTGGTTTGGGTTTATTCTGGCTCGATTTCGATGACACCAGCAAAAACCCAGTTTCTGCAGTACGAGCCATGTGTTTTGGGTTGGGGTTTTTGTTTGTTTGTTTTTTAGGAAAAAAATTTGCCTCTCCACAACTTTGCACAAAATGCAAGTTTGGATGTATTATTTGGATATATATTTTTTTCTAGTTAATTATTTTTGGGTATTTTTTTAATATTTTGTTTTGTATTGTTCTTATGACTTCTTGTGTTATCTGCTGCAGAGTGTGAGTGTGGATAAGTAAACATACAGCAGGTGTATACTCTGTCATATCACCACCTCTGATCCCCAAAAAATCCAATATTGTTCACTTTAACAACAAAAATCAAATATCTATATAAAGATGGTGTATGTTAGAAGATTTGAGGGACCAGGGATAGAAAAACAAAGGCAATAACCAAACAGAAGGGATTAGCTTATTATTTAAACACTAATGTGACAATAAATGGTATCAAAGTATATTAGACCAAAACATGTCATAGTCATTGTAATAATTTTCAGATCTGGGATTTGAAATGTTATTTTACCGTATTGATAGAAAATTGTGTTCCTCTGTATTTATCATAACCTAACTGCTTCAGACATCAAGATTATGGGCTCATGTTTAATTGCTTGGAAACCAAATGACTCAAATATCTTGAGTAAATTTAAAATGTCCAGAAAATTCAGGAAGAAAAACATGAATTGGAGTAAACTTTGCTTCTTTTTTTTTGTTCCTTTTTTTTCTATAAAGATTTTTAATGTAAACTCAGTGACTGTCACCAGGCAAATGGATGGGAGCCCAGAGTGTTAACCTTTAGTTATCATTATACAGCTTTAATTTCGTGTTTTTACAGTTTTGCTGAATGAAGGCTAAAGGGTGTGTTGGGACAACTAGAGGGAGGGATACAGTCACACAACATAATGTACTCTGATACTGAACACTGGGTGTGTTTGTTAGTGCGTGTGTGTGTGTGTGTGAATTAATTATGTAAGGAGATGTGCATATTGTGTTCCAAAATAAATTATTTTCTCAAAAGAAAAATTGTTTCCTTTTTCCCCCCCAATTAGAGCTTTGTAAATATAACGTCGAACAAACTTTTGAATATTTAACAATAATTTATATATTAGAATTTGTGCTGAATTCAGCCTCCATGTAGGGACTCCTTTTATTTTGCTGTTTGGTTTGCATCAGTGTTGTTAAAAAAAAAAATAAGGTCGACGGGCCAGAATCGGCCCCTCAGAGACTCCAATCTTGGCCACTGGACAGCTTTGGAAAATGTAAAGCAGGAATTTTAGACAAACTATTTAAACTTTTATAGCTTTTTTACCTCCCTAATGGTCATGTGTACTACACGATAGTAAAAGTAATGGATAAACAATTAAAGTTTGTTTGTTTTTTCACTCTCTGCCAATCGAGAGAGATGGATATAGAAATATATTTGGATTGATTGATTTTAAGTACACAATACGATCAAGTTGTGTCAAAAGTTTTGACAAAACTCAGAAAGGTAGGACGGCTCGGAGTTTTGCCAGGCGTAAAAAGCAGCTTGACCAAGAAATCTGTAGGAGTTTAACATTTGTCACATTTAAACTACAGCCGACTGATTCATCAGCTGTCTGATATTATCTATTTGCTGATGTATTGATACTTGCATTTCTAATAAACAATACATAAAAATACAAAAGGTCATGGAGAAGAGAGAAACATCCACCATGAGTACTGAGCTTGCATAGTTTTTCCATCGGAGGGCGGTCTTCAACCTACTTATGGGCAACAGAGCTTTGGCCAGAGTCCGGCAGAGCATTCAACAAACAAAAAACAATACAACAAACATGTGGTAAATCTGTTTATGGTTTATGTGTCTGAAAGAAAAAAAACTATCAGCCACTACATTGGAATAACAGATTTTTAAATCGCCAAATATCAGGACTGGTTATCAGCCTTAAAAAAAATCTAATTTATACCTCCATTATATACTCATTACTGATTTAACCATTCAACCCTAAAGTGGGTTTAGATGGTTAAAATATAGAACAAATGATAAAAAATGGTAATTGTAAAGAAAAAGATTTTATGTGACATTATTCAGTCCAGTGCAACCTCCAGAATGCATCTTGGTACATCAGGCGTTTCAGTTTCACACCTCACATGATATGCTGAAACAAGCCCACTGAGGCAAGCAACTGTTTCTATTTAAGGCACTGCATCAAGAGGCTCTTTATTCTAAAACAATAATCTAATATAGCCTCATCTCTTATTAGTTTTCCCTCTGGATATCAATCTTAAATTCGCCCTTCGAGACTTTGCTACGCTGAATCGGTATCACGGAGCGAAAAGCAAAAGGCTGTTCTGTGTACAGCGGACTGATCTATGAGGCAAAGTACACCAAACACAAATCAGTGTGGCTGTGATCTTTACCAGCTCTGTCATTCTTCCTCCACTCATACATGAGGGAGGATTGTCAGTGAAAAGTAACAAGTGATTACTATCAGTTATTCTCTCTTTTATATCTAAACAACGTCCTTTACCTTTTCCATTTATATAACACAAACCTTCCCAAGCTTCTAACCATACATACGTCTATGTACTGCCTGAATTAAAAAAAAAGAAAAGAAAAGAAAAGTAAAAATCTAGCCCTTATACAGACCACATATCTGATCTGATCACACAAAAAGCACCTCAGGTGAAAGCCTCTACTCTTGGGTTTGAAATGGCAGCACTGTTTCTTCAGAGAGCGGTGTCTTCAGAGCCAAAAAGCTTGGTGGCGATGGCCTGGGAGTCGGCCACTGGTGCTTTTCCATCGAAATCTGAAGGCAGGATGTCTGCATTGAATTCTTTGAGGTAGTTGTCCAGTTCATCACCATGAACAAAGACCTGAGGGAAGTTAGAATCAGCATTTAAAGATGTCGCTTAGATTTAAAACCAAAAGAATATAGCTGATATCAGCTTATCTTTACCCTCTCCAGCAGCTTGCTCTTCATGAAGGGTTTAACCACATTGTAGGTAGTGGTGAAGTACCAAGGCTGGTGAATAACGTGGACTGCCTTGAAACGGGCTGGGAACGAGTCCTGCAGAAAAACACGCAAAACAGCCAAAAACTTAAAGAAATAAAGTAGTTTGAGGCTGCACGTCAGCTTTAATTTGGAATCTGTTCGGACCTGCAGCATATCCACCATCTTCTTGAGCTCAGCCGGCTTAATTCCCGAGGCATGCTGCATTGTGAAGCCTTTGAAGTTCTCAATCAGGACAAATCCATTGATCTGGGTCTCGTCGTTCTCGAGCAGCTTCTCCAAGATCACACAGTATGCCCTCAAAACCTGTTACACGTAAAAGGACAGATATTTCACAGAGTACCCTTGGGTGAGTGAGCTGCAGCTGTGCGCCGTGTGGGGCTGCTTTACAGGTACCTCATCGAAGGTGATCTCCTCCAGGTCCCAGTTGTCGATGTTAAAGAGCAGGACCACGCGGCCGTACTTGTCTCTGCTGGGCAGAACCACTGGGTATCCTGCTTCGACTGTGCTGCGGACTGCCTCGGGGGTCAGGTTCTCAAAAAGCTCAGGATACTCCTTCCTGAAGCGCACGTAACCTGGAGAACCACAATCCACAGATCAGCTGCATTCTCATTAGTTATTATTAATCTTTGTCTCTCTTTCACAGCACGTCTTTTATCCCGTCTTCTTTCCATCACCCCCAATCGATCGTGTTAGATGGCTGCCCGTCCCTGCGGCTGGTTCTACCGGAGGTTTTATCCCGTTAAAAGGGAGTTTTTCCTTCCCACTGTCACCAAGTGGTTGCTCAAATTAGGTTGAAATTAGAACTGAATTGAATTCTCTCACTGGATAACTCACAAACCCACAGTGTACACAGCACAAACTACACTGCAGGTTGCTGATGCACCCACACAATGATAGCCCTGTCTCAGTGGGACTCCAGTCCACCACCAATTAACCCACAGTAAATGTGTTTATGAGAGAGATTAAGGCTACGTCCACACTAATGCGTTTTGTCTCCGTTTTGGCCTCCCGTCCACACTGTGGCGGAGCGTTTTTGTAAACGCAGCGTTTTCGTGTAGTGTGGACGGCCAAAACGCAGACTTTTGAAAACAATGACGTATGTTAGTCATATGATGCAGTCATGTGACCACTTTAACCAAGATGGTCAGACGGCATCGTACAGCAGTTGTTTCTAGTTTTTAGTGGCCGTGTTGAAGATTAATATGTACTCATTTGTGACTCGGAGCAACAGCTCCACCTCATCATCATTCCATTTGACACATTCGGTGCTTTGTCTCGCCATTCCGCCGCTCGTTTTAAAGAGCCAGAAAGTAAATAAAATACACATGGAAATTACGCAGGTCGTCTCGTCTAACGTTTCACGCATGCGCGGTACTGGACGCGCGACTGTGTGAAAAACGACTCTGACGTTTTCAGGTGAACGCTCCGTCTTCCAATCTATCCGGACTAGTGTGGACGTAGCCAAAGAGAGAGACAGTCCATCTGGATGTGCATGGATTCCCCTTTCACACGGAACAACTTTTCTATATTAATGAATGTGCATGTGTGTATTTTCTGTTTTTGTGAGGATGGTGTTTTCAACAAGAGCAGCAGCAAGATTAGGAAATTTTGGATTCAGGAAATGGTTGAGATAAGGTTACTAGGTTTAGGATCAGCTCAAGGTTTAATGGCATATTACATTATTAGATTATATTACTGGAATCATAAATGGGCATAATTTGGACCCATTCTGGTTAGGAAACAGAATTATGATCATTTTGAGGATTTGAAAAACGGTTAAGAGGTTTTTGTGTGTGCAGGGCAAGTCATACGGTGCCCTCACTAATGTCGAACTGCTCTTTTTATTCTCACCCCGCTCCCTGAGCAGCAGAAGTTCCCAGCAGAACGTGACGAGCTCACAAGTGAAGCAAACCTGGGGTGCCCATTTGGACACACAAAGAACAGCTTTGTCAGCTCACTCAGAGGAATCTCAAAGCTCCCAATTAATGAACACATGCCCCCCTGCCTCAGCGATGGCCTGGGATTCATGCATATAAGGAGTACAAAAGAGGCCTCACCATCAATTACTGAAACGCATTGTGCCAAAATGATGCAAGCAAAAGCTCTCTCTTTTTGTCTCTCTACTTAATGAAATATAATGCTTCTCATAACGTTTTATTTAGTAGGTTGTAAATAACCTTTCATGAGCTCGTGGGCCCTGTTGACGTCAAACTTGCGAGCTCTGAGGAAGCGCAGGAATACAGAGTCGGGTTTGTCCCCAAAGCGCTCCAGGATCAGCTTGGCCAGGTCGTCTCCATCGGCCGCTCTCTCTTTCATCAAAGCCCGCAGGTCCTTCAGTGACGACGCGCGTCTCTCATCTGTCTCGTTCAGCTCATCCTTCGCCTGGAAGGGTAAAATAAACATGAACACTGAGCTATCCAAGGTATGACTCTGTATTTGCCACCGTTAAAAAGTAGGATTATTTCACCTTTTGCACAGTGTGGCCCGGCAGCTTGTGGCACAGCCCAAACACTGGCCCATGATCCTTCACTGTCAAATGCTCCAGCTTTGACCTCATTGCTTGCTCCTCCTCTGACACCATGCGAAAAGTACCGGTCTGCATGACGAAAAATCCAGATTAAAATCCTCCTTTGGTGTTTGTGTTTCACCTCATCGTTTCAGGCTTTAGTATTTTTTGAATAAAATTAAAAGTATGCACCTATTGTGCAAAAAATAGGTCCCAGGACCTCCGGACTCCAAACGATGCTTGCCAGCGAATGTTTGGTTAATCTGCTTCACATGATTGCAGAAAGGACTTCTAAAGCCATTTCTTAAAAACAGCTTAAGGACCCATCCCAGAGCCAGCATTTACTGGCACAATAACAATACTAAGCAGCATCATGTGCTGACAGTTAGACCTCAAAGCCCTCTAATGCTTTTAGCCCACACTGAACCATTGAACTGAGGGCAGAAACTGACCTAATTGCCGTAAACAGAGACAAAGTGACACTGAAGCACTCTGGATTTTTGCAGAGAAATTGAACTTACAGTTGCCATGGTTGCAGCGTCTCACAGCAGCGACGCTAAAACTGTGAAGGAAGAAGAATTGGCACAAACAGAACATGACAACATTACACCGTAAAGAAACCATGCAGACGTTCTTTCAATTAATGACATATGACATAATCTGAGAACTACACAAATACAAAATCATCATCAGGAGGAGGCAGTAGCATTCAAAATAAAGAGTAGTTCACTTTACTTTGGGACTTTAATATACTATGCTGCACAAAAAGCAGCTTCACTGAAAGCATTTCTTAAATGAAAAAGGTTTAATAAAATAAAAAAAAATCAACTAAATAGTTTGAATTTTGTATTCTGTTTAAAGCCAAATAGTTGTTATAGTTGAGTTAAAGCTCTTTAACCAAGAATAATGACACAGATGCTGAAGTTCCTCTTCAGTGAGTGTGTTAGGCTCTTCAGAGTGCAGCAAACAATAGAAGAAAGTTAACACAAATGCACAAACCCTTCCTTTGAACAATAAAAGATGTATTAATCAAAGTAAAAACAAGGTTTCTGTCAACTAACATCCAGCAAAAATATATTATTAGTCTATGTTTATCTGTCTGTGCAGTGATTTAGAGCTGAGCAGCCTTACCTCAAGCAGACAGGATCAGAGACCTACAGAGAGTGGCAGAGGAGGCAGCAGGGACAGAGAGGACCGCGAGGGGAGGAGTTACTGAAAAAAAAGACGTCACTCAAAGCAGGATTAAAATGACGCAGTGGTTTACAACAGGTGGCTACTCCAGGTGATGCAAAACGGCGATGCTAAGCGTGGGCTGGGATGGAGAATGTTTAGTATCATTTTGTAAATGGTAGTCCTGCAGTGCCAAAATTAAACATGCAAGACAAAGAATGGAAATTTTGAAAAAAATTGCAAAATTAGTTGTGTGAAATAAGATTTACTGGCTCGAGGTTTTAAGAATAAAACCATTGAAAGAAACAGTTTCAGTTTGAAAACACACGAATAAAACAAAGTTTTATTATTTTGCACCTCAGGACCACCGTACCCTGGACCAAACCTTCCACCACGGTTATTATTACGCTTATTTCCACATTCTCGTGAAATATGCATTTAACTCTCACTGATGTAGGAGAAATCCTACCTTTCGTGTCACATGTGCTGGGTTAACTGCACATGTGACACAAAAGGTGGAAATGTCATCTGAGCGAGACGACTAGTAGCTATTCCAATTCCTGCGCATTCTTTGAAATCCTCCTCAGAGGGGATCGTTTGTTTTGGGTCCCACATTATGGATTACTTATCCATGACTGCACAATATCAGACAAACTGGCCTCTCTTTTAGTCCCTCTCATTAATTGCAGGAAGCGAGAATCCATCTTTCGCTTCTATTTCTTTTAGTTTCTTTTGTCGGTTGTTCATTCTAGCTGACCGTTAGTGGCCTTAATACTAAGCATGTGTAGTTACTGTGACAAATGTTTGATATGAAATGTATTATGTTCCCTTTAGAAGGATTTGTACGTTTCTGAGCACACCCTAATATTTTATCATCTTGGTGCCATCGTCCGGTCAAATCAGTCTGGAGATTCATGTCAGTTTTATGTGCACTACTTATAAAATCCTGGTGCATTAACTCATTAAAATATGATGTTGAATTGGTTAAAATCGAATTAGTCTAACCAGTTGATTTAATAATCGATCACAAGTGTAAGCAGGAGAGAATGCAGACTTTACATAGGTGTATATGTATATTAATGTAGATGAGTATCTGTGTCTGTTTTCAGGTTGTTTGTGTTTTATTTAGTTTAAGCTTTTTAAGCCATTATTTTCTATTTCCCATTCTTTTTCTCTTTCCTTGTTTTGTCTTTAAGAAAGAAGACATAAAATCTACCAAACAGAATGTAATGAATCCTGGTGGAGAGGCATACGGGCAAGGAGGGAACTCCTTTAAATGTTGTTGAAGATCAAGATCAGTTTGCTTAAAAGTGAGCTTTCCGAGCTCTCCCTGCTAGTTCAATATCATAGTCAAAGCTTCTTAGGACCCTCAAGTCAAACTTAGCTGGCATAATGTTAGCTTATAACCTGTGCTTGTTGTTTTTTAGCTGGCTTGTTGTCAGCTGTCCAGAGTGTAGGGATGGTCGCACTTTGACTCTGTTGACAATTAGAAATCGAGACAATATTTGGTGTACTACATAAGAAGCTAGTTTATAGCCAGATACATAAAATGTCATTAGGCAGAACAGCGATGTCCATCTCGGCCGCTGTATTCAAGATGGCAGGCAACATGCCATGGTTTAATGGTTTATTTCTAAGTCATCAATTTGTTGGAAGACGTAATTAGACACGAATCGATCTATATTTATTAGTAAAACATTCATTTTTCTATCACATAAGCTCGAAACAATGACCGACTGTATCTTTAATGGCTGGATATGAGTCATGTGACATTTCTCACCTAAATCTTGGATTTTTTAAAATGGCAAAAATCGCTGACGTGTGGTGTGCATTCAAAAAAAAGTATTTTTTGTGCAATTTTAAAGGTTTACAAAACATTTTTCATGTGTTGGGGGCATTGTGCTTCCTAAGACCAAATCGTGGCATCGCAGCATGAAAAAGCAGAGCATTCTACGTACTCGGGATGTAATCTGCAATATGTCGGCGAGACAAAATGGGAGTATTCAATGGCATTACTGTAAGGAGGTTAATGAGGTATGGGTAAACCGTCCATCCCACACTAAAGCTTGATGCTCTGCCGGGCCTCCTTCCTCCACACACTGAGGCCTCTGTCATCCAGAACTGGCAGGCTTACTGTGTCATTGTTTGGCTATCACAGGCTCTCATTAGTGATTTTCTTTCTGTTTTTTGGTTTGTTTGTTTTTTGAATAAGCTGTCAGGGGTTAACCACTCCTCCATGTATCACATCGGATGTTTGTTTTTGTCTCTGGGATACAGTGAAGTTCAAAGATGTGACAGATTTCTTTTCAGTTATATCACCCTGCAAGCCAACAAGCAGGACTGTGTGACCACAAACCTCATAAAGAAGAATTTCCAGCTGTTTTGCTGTTTCAGTGACTCTGATCACCTCTGAAGAGTGAATTATACCGTGCAAGGTTTAATGCAAGGTTCTCCTGGCATTCATGTGGATTTTACTTTGGACACCATCACAACATAGTTGTCACTCCCTGACAGTGCACCACACTACACTGTAAGGAGTAAAGGCACGGCCAACATCCTGCAATCCAGGGCACAAAGGGGACTTATATTATATTAAGTGGATGTTTTTAACACTGTGGATAACAGAAGTAAAACGTATTCAGTGTTTGGGAATTATTAGGGCCAAATCTACGGTGCATTAAACATTCAGGAAATGAAGATGTTGTACAAATTTAATCTAAACTTTCAAAATAAAATTAAATGCTAAAAGTAAAATTATTTATTCAAGATCTCCAGACAGCCAGCATACAACTTTGACATTATTTAGACCCACACTAAATTACCACTTAAAAAGAAAATTGAGGGGACCAGAGTGTTTTCAAATGTTAAAATACCTTCTTGAAATGTTGCCTTGGTATGCCTACACGTAATCACTAAATGGTATTTCTAAAAACTTATATTTAAGTCTTTTATTTCTCTCTGTTTGGTATTCTGTCTATTTTGGGCGAGGCTGTTAGGCAGAGCATCAACGCTCCCACCAAGTGGCTCCAGTAATCTGCTGCCATATGCAATAAAACCCCCAGTTTGTTAAGTTAAATATTTACATCAGACTTGTTTTTCTTCCACCTGCTCCCTTTAGAGGTCACCACAGGACATGGTGTGCCTGTAGTCTCACCACGCCCCTGCATGTTCTTCACTGCATCCATGAACCCTCCCTGTGGTCTTCCTCTTTTAAAAACTCTTCCTCTTTTCACATCTCACTCATAAATGAAGGAATCTCTGTATGTGTGTTAGTTCCATTACTTTTAATTTGCCTTTTTTGTTTTGCAGTTTTTGGTTTAAAGTCAGGGAATGATGACATTTTGGCTTCATGCGTGACGATGAGATGATCAGACCGCTCTGTCGAAAAAAAACAACAACAACAAAGAACCAGAACTTACACTTTTTTTTTTAAAGTTCCTTTTTACTTTGAATAGGTTAACAAAACACAGTCATGTTTCTCATGAGAAGAATGACCATAAGGCACAAAATATACATGTAGTTTGCTTGTAAAAAGATAGTCAAGGTTTTCAAATGATTTTTATATGTCAGAGTATAAACTGGGTGTTCTGTGAAGCTAGAGAAAAGGAGTGGCTTTTATTTCTTTGGCTAACCAAAGGTGAAATTAAAAAATAAAAAAGGCGAGGCATGTGAGATGTCATGTCATTAACACTTTTTTTTTGATGACGGTGTCCTTTTCATGCCATTCACATTTACACTTCCTGCTTTTTGCCCATATGAGGAGTCAAAACATCAAATTGCACAAGAGATTGCTTAAATATAAAACACAGTCAGCTCTTTACTTGGAGTGTAGACTGAAACGTGGTACTTTATACTAGACCTGTAACCCTTTTTAAAATAGTAGTGATGCATCATCTTTTCAGTAATAAGAAATAAAAGCAAGGTAGTATTAAGAACAACATGTAAGAACTTACTAAAATCACTGGAAAATCAACATTTAGTAAACAATTTACAAAGCCCAACTACCCACCTTTAAAGAACAACATGCAGTGAAACCAAAGTGAAGAAACAATCAGTGCATTTTGGAAAGAAGTAACTGTCAAACTTCTCAGTTGAACTTGTAATTTATAAATATTAAAGCTCTGGAGGCACCCATTCATAGTGATTAAATTATTTAAAAGATGTCATATCTATAAGACTGCCCCTTTGTTTCAGTGGTGATGTGCATATCCTGAAAGGTCCGAGGCAGTGGTCCGTTCTGCAGCTCCAACATGCATTTCAAAATAAAGTCAGTGATGAATACAACAAATGCAGCACTGCAGTCAGTAGTTCATCTGTATGGAGGACCCAAACTGCCCAAATCAAAAACTGATAAACAAATAAATTATATGAAAACAAATGTATATCATTTATAAAAATGTGACAGGAACACAATCCAGTCATAAGTTTCGACAAACTTTTGACCGGTACTTTGCATTTAATTTGCATCTGTATTTATTTTATTTAAAATTTAATTTTTAACCATTAAACTTTTTGCTTTGTTATAAACTTAATCATTTTTTTAATATCTATATTTATTTATTGTTATGTTTTATTTTCCTGTTACACAACAGCCCCAATGCCAATTTTCCCTTGAAAATCCATATGTAGGAATCAATGTATAAAACGCTTTAAAAAAAATATGTAAGAAATAAATGACACGATATGATTTAGTTTGGGAGGATGGGTCACAGAGTTTGAAATGACAAAGGGAAAATAAAACAAATATGTAACTATATGGAAGCTTGAAAAACAAAACAAATCATAGGTTAACTACTACAAAGTTAAATAAAGACACAAATTAAACCAGAAATATAAGGATGTGTTACATTTTAGAAACACATTAACCTACAATTTTTTAAATACTATTTGATGTATTTTATAGCATTTGATAACACTGATTTTTTGTGTCTTGGTCCTCTGTATTTCAATCCATAAAATCAGAAAAGTATACGGAAAGCAATAAAATGCCATGTTAGCACGCTCCTTTGAAATGAACAACTTCAGGAATAGGTGTAACCCTGTGGCAGCAAAGCTACGTCTTCCTTCTAGTTTCTCTCTTACAAAGTGAAGGGAATCTTTGGGAGCTGCACAACACGTACATGTGATATCCTGACAGCAATGTCAGCTAAAAAGTGACAAAATGTCAATCTCAGCCCAAAAATGTCAAACCTGCCATGATGGTGAAGCCGATCAGGATGAACAACACCTTGAGGAGCTGATTCCCAGGGGAATTCAGCTCATGCGGGAGAATCTCCAGGAAAGTGATGTAAACAAACGTGCCTGCAGCGAGCCCCTCCAGCACGGCCTGGATCAGAGGTCCGGCTGCCAGCTGAGCCTCCATCACACCGATGCCGATGGCGATGCCTAGAGGAGACATTAAGGCAAACACTACGATGTAAGCGGCAACCCACAGTGGGTTAACTGTGCTCTGGACCAGCTTCACAGACAGGCTGAACACGATGATGCTCTTATGAACAAGAATAGCGATGCAGATCTCCACTACCTGAAAAAAAAAGAAGATATAGATATATTTACTTTATTTAGGTTTACTTTGTGTTATAAAGCTATAATTTACAAAGAAACACACAACAGCTAGTTGATGACTGTGTATTAAGGCTGAGCTACATTATATTAGTTTAATAGTATCAGGAATTTATTCTGTGACTTTTTTTTAATTATTATGTGTTTAGTTCTAACAAACTCACCAGCTGCCAGAGAAATCTGAAGCCTTTTTATAAAACACAAATTTATGACAGCTGCTGTAATGAAAATTGTTCCAGCTATTTGACAGAGTAACATGAAAGTAATTTAACAAGAAGTATAACTACTCATTTTTTCCTGGGAGTAAATAAGTAATGTGGTGCATGACTGTTAAGAAAAGTGTTCTCTCAAGTATGTATAATAAAGACTGAGTCACGACTCCAACACTGATCGCAACAAAGAGGTGAAATACCTCAACAAACACGCACAAACATTTGACCCACAATATGCAATAAATCTGAGTGAATGCAATTTCCTTTTTGTGGCTTAGCAATGGTGGCGACTCCGAAAACGGACCCAGTGAGAATCAATAAGGCATCGAATCGATACATTCTAATCGATTCCAATCCCTAGTAATATTTGTAGAGTATTGTGCAAAAGTCTCGAGACATCCCGGTGACTTACTGAAACATCCAAACATACATGCAAATACAAGATATTTATACAACTCTAAGGTGGTGAAACCAACGTTATTCTTTTGCTTGCATGTTTTTGTTTGCTTTTTTTTTTAAGGGGCAAAGGGCACATCATGCTGAGAAATGCTCTTTGGAAATCACCTTGTAGTAAAAAAACAAAAAAAAAAAACTATATCATGTCAGTCAAACTTTGTTATCTTTGGCATTTTTTGTAGAGCCAGCTAAAGAGACTAAAACAAATCCCGTGTTACTATTACAGGCTGCTGGTAACAAAGTGTAGACCAGAATATAAAGAAAAGAGGGGTTACTCAAGACTTTTGTACAGTACTGATACATTTTATGTAATTAGAAGTTTCCATTTTATTGTTCTCAGTTGTTAAGTACAGCTGAACACACACATTTTCACATGAATGAAAGATGCTGACTGAAACTCTGCTAAAGCTGCTTGTGCTGTCATTCGATCAGAAGAAATAAATCCGACTCATTTTGCTGCCAACGTTTTACGAAGCTCTGAACTGAAACTTGCTCTCTGCGAATATGACTCCAACTGCACCGGAGCAGGACAAATTATGGACAAAGGGCATGGGACGCAGCAAAGCGGGAGAGAGGTGCCATAATGATCCTTTAAAAGTTTGTGTGGATAAAGAAAAAAAAATGAGCGAGAGATAGCTGTTAACACAGTTAACATCGAGTGAATTGCTCCGTCTTACCTTTGAGTCAGTGCTTTGCAGGCCGATAGCAAGACCCTCAAAAACTGAATGGAGTGAGAGAGACAGGAAGAGCATGAAGGAACGAAAGGAGGAGTGAGCCTGTAAGTCTACGTGAACGTGGTGGCCGCTGCTCTCCAGATCGTGGTTTGTGGCTAGCCCGTGGCCGTGGCCGTGCCCGTGGTCATGTAAAAGGGGCGCCCTCTCCTCACGAGCCCCTCTCATCTCCCGGAAGTTCTGGACAATCTTCTCCAGTATGAGGACGGCGAAGAAGCCGGCAGCTATGATGAACTCTGAAACGGGAAAGGGGGTCTTTTTAAGACCAGATACAGAGATTCAACAGTTAGCAGGGTCAGTCTGGTAAAATCAAGAATTAGTGAACAGATGTTTGACACGGAGAGGAAACAGTAGAGCTTCTAAGTAGACAGGATATCTACTGTAGAAGAGGAAAATAGATGAAATCTAAAATATCAGCATTAATAGGAGTAATAGCATTTTGAGCTATAGCAAACACTCCTACAGTTTCACATCACTGTGAAGCAAATACGTTTGAATTTTGGACCACAAATACTTTGGACAGGTGACACTGGACCCGAAAACCTGAGGCTGCTCATAGACAAAATTAATATTAATTGGGAATGTTGACAGATCAATACGTAGTAAATATGATATATTATCTTATATTATATTGCTTCCTTTATGAGTTTGTCTAAATCATTCTTCCGGCATACCTCCACCTCCCGAGCATCCAGCACTGTGCCGATGTCTGACAGGTAGTCCGGAATGATGTCGAGCAGACATGCTGCCAGGAAAACCCCACCAGCGAAGCAGCTGATCAAACTGAGAACCATGCGATGAACATCTGCAAACAGGAAGACGAAACATACTTTATGTTTCAGCACAAACTCAAACACCGCAGTAACGTTTTTTTTGTTGGTTTAGTTAGCCTTCTATAAGCAGATCACCCAATGGAGATCAAATTTCTTTCCCAACCGAGGCCGGGCCAAGATAACAGTCAGTATTATTCCTCTATCAGTAATATAGCTGTACCGGCTTATATGTTCATTTCTTTTATTAGAACGCAACAGAGAACGAGGGTGTGGGGGTCACGCTGCTGACTAGTTTGTGAAAGGTATTGCTGGGAAGCTAATAAACCATGACCTGTTACTGAAATATACCATTTACAAATAAAGAACATTGACAATGATGTCATCATTTTTAAACACAGGACTGGCCGGGCTCTTGTTAAATCACTGCTGGGCCTCAGCTTCGTCTGATCTTTCAGTAGAGTAAACCTAAATCTGAAAGATTAATGGTACATGTCAAACTTTAAAGCACGGGATTTCCCTCCACGCTTTGAATTGTTGGAACATCATGTGACGCATGACTCTCAAAGCTCATGAGTACTCTAAAGAGTACTTCAGCAGCCATGTAAGCCAGAAATGATACTTTCACTTCCTCATAAGAAAGCCGAACCTCACCCACCTCTATAACACTTTTTTTTTTATTTTCATATTTTCATGTTTGTGTTCTAGAAATGTGAGATCAGGGTTTTAACCTTCACAGCTATCAGGTGACTCAAATCAGAGGTCAGAGGATGGTTCACTTGATTGTACAGATGAACCCTTGAGACTGACATAAATGACTGCTGTGGTATTAGAAATAATAAACAGTGAAAATGTAGACATTAAAATATCTACGGCATTATCTTCCCCTCCACGTGTGAGACCCACCCTGTCTTTCAACACTTACGCTGTGCGTGTTCAGGACCCGGCTAATAAAATCAACTGCAGTTTAGAGCACTTACATTATCAGCGAGGCGATATGTGCTCATGTGATCAACTGGAAGATACAATGCTGAAACCATTGAGCTCCTACAACTTTCTGAAGCTACACCAAACTTCGTTTAAATTTCTTGCAAATTAAGTTTTGCGCCTTTATCTGCGAATAGCAGCAAAACCCCAAAGAGGAAGGAATGCCTGGCAGGAATGAGTGACTTTACTTGTTTAGCTCGGCATTAGTGTCATCGAGAAACAACTAATAGAGTCCAAGTAATATGATCGATTTCTTCGCCCTTTCCGCATTTTTGAGCTGAGATTCGTGAAATCTCGGTCTTTTAAAATCAGATCATGTCAGTCACATATTTTATCCTCTTAAAAATAGAAAGTGCTACTATTAGCAACAGCTTTTGCCATTCCTGTTTCATATTAAAATGTACAAACCTGTCCCATTTGTCTCTCTGAAAAATTTGATCCGAGCAGGAATAAATCCACAAATAAGAGTTAGGAGCAACAACCCGAAGAGAGCGCCGATTTTCACCTGGAACAGGTACTCCATCGTGTAGCTTGTAGTGTTTGTTCAGGAGTGAGGTACAAATCTTAGGTTAGCAAGGATGCATGGCGACGACTCTGGTAAGTTTCACCTAGAGTCTGAGAGACGAGCCGCCGCCGCAGTGTTGTTATTTAGACTGAGAGCAAGCTATGGGGGCCGTGAAGGGACAGAAATGGCGTCGCGGAAAAACAAACGAGGAAAAAGCGAACTTTTTACTCGTTACAATTTTACAACTAATAATGCTTCTCTATTTCATATATATGTATATACATATCAAAATCCCACTTTGAATATCTTATAATCACTGTGGTTAAATTTGTTTTTTGTTACTTTTGTTGTATCACAGCTGTTTCCTGTTAAATATAATTTATGTATGATTTCTATACATGTTACATCAGATGACCACTTTGGTTTTAAGATTCAGGTAATTATTTATTAAAAGTTATACATAATAAATGAGAATAACAAAGAAAGATATTTCTTTGTGCCCCCCTTTCCCTTTACAGGGAAAGGGGGGCACATCCTACTTTTAAATACTCTACTCCCATTCTTTTAAATCATTCTTTTAAATACTACTCCCATTCTACTTTTAAACATTACGTTCTACTTTTAAATACTCTAGGAACAACAAGTAAGCCTGCAGTGCGAGAGCAAAGTGCTCTAATAGGGTGATATGGTACTACAAGGTCATTAAAGTAAGATGGGGCCTGATTATTTAAGACCTTGTATGTGAGAAGCAGGATTTTGAATTCAGTTCTGGATTTAACAGGGAGCCAATGAAGGGAAGCCAATACAGGAGAAATATGCTCTCTCTTTCTAGTCCCTGTCAGTACTCTTGCTGCAGCATTTTGAATTAATTGAAGGCTTTTCAGGGAGTTTTTAGGACTTCCTGATAATAATGAATTACAGTAGTCCAGCCTGGAAGTGATAAATGCATGAACTAGCCTAGCCTTTACAGCTATCACTCTGAGACAGGATATTTCAAATTCTAGAGATGTTGCGCAAATGGAAGAAAGCAGTGACATATCTTGGTCAGAAATGACTCCAAGGTTCCTCA
>VUQR01016817.1:4237-18389 GCA_015108515.1 Hemichromis elongatus
GGGAAAATCAAAAAAAAAAAAAAAAAAAAACCAAGAAAAAAAAAAAAAAAAAAAATCTACTTGTGTATTCTGGAAATAAAATTGTTTTTTCGGTGAAAGTGTGGATAGAGTGTAGAGAGAGTGGTTCTGTTCTGTTGGGAAAGACTGTCGTAAGACATGGTGCGGCAGTAAAAACATTTTTTGCTTTAGCTTTGGTACCATTACCCTCTCTTTATTTTTCACAAACTGCAGTGTAGCAAAGACTATAAAGACTAGGTACAACATCGACGTCTCATAGAATCCCTTTAAAAATAATAACAAACATTTGGACTAAACCTTTATAAAAGGACCCCAAATTTCTGCAGCATTTCTATTCGGTTCATTTATATCCCCACCCGTTACATACACTAAAGTAGAGCACATGTTAATGCTCAAAAGACAAGCCATTGCCCTTTTTTCAAGAATGTTTGAGAAGATTTAGCAGCAAATTTTCCTTCAATTCACTTAAAACGCAGAGTGAGGTGGACCTACCAGTGTCAGTGAAAGACTGGATGTCATATGTCAAGTCTATGTTCACACTCTCTGCATTCTCCACCTTCTTAAAGATGATCCCAATAAACCACATTGACACAAAATCATTCCTGTTGCAGAAACACAGAAAGAGCACGCTCCCTTAGAATATGCGTTTATTTTGATGTTCTGGTTGAGTTTCTGTGGGTGAAGCTGGACTCACTCGTTCCGGTTCTCTTTGGACCCCGGGAATGACTGGGGGTTTACATGAGCCAGGGTGATGTACTCGTTCCTCTCCAGGTTTCCCACCAGAACACGGATCTTTGACTCCACCAGGCCAATCCTGGGAAAAACAAAACCAAAAACATTCGGACGTAGTCAGGGAGGGTACACCACAAGGCTGTGCTGACAGGCAATGATGTCATCAATCAATGATGGTCACAGTTAAAGGTGATAACTCACCAATGGAGGTGATTTTTAATCTATATTCATCTGATGCATTAAATTACTATTATAATATTATTATGAGGTCCACATTAAATTCAACCTACAAAGCCACAGACTCCAATCACTTCTTCACAGATAACTTATGCTTGCAAGAAAGCATGCACACATCTACACTCTGACACCTGCGTGCTCTGAAGTTTGTGTGTATGTGACGCGGCATCACTGATACATCATAAACATCAACAAATAAGAGAAAACATGAGGATAACTCTAACTATCCAGCCTTGATTATACTTTCACTTCTTGTTTCAAAAAGAACAAAGGTCACACACTTCTGCAAAATCTTAATTAGTTAGACACCTGAAGGTACATTCATCTTTTTCATACACACTTTACACTGTACCGTGACTTAAATGAAGTTCTCACACACACAAGAAGCAAAACTAAACTTGCACGTTTAAATGTACCAATTAACTTCAAAGACAAAGATGGCTGATGGTGATCTACAGATTTAGAGCTCCTGGGCTACTAGAAATCGTGATCTTTGACACTTACCACTCCAAGTGGTTTTCTTCTGTGGATGCACTGGCAGTGAGGACAATGTAATGTCTGTCAGACAAAAATAAATGAAACAAAGTTAGTTATGTTCAAGGTGTACCCTGCCTGTCGCCCCGAGACGGCTGGGATCAGCTCCACCCTCCCACCCCCCCTAAAAAGGATAAGTGGAAGAGAATGAATAGATAAATGGAAGCTATGTAAATAATAAATCTAAAGGTCCTGAAAGACCTCAGGCTTTCACACAGACTGGTGTTGGTCTGCTGCTGCATACTGTGCAGTCCTAATGATCTTGTACCAGTCGTCAGTATAAATACAACACAGAGGAGCAAAATCCACAGGTTTGGGCCATCGACAGTCCCACCGTTGCTCAGGTGACGACTGTAGCTCAGTAAGGGAGCAGCACCAACAGAAAGCTAGCAGAAACTGCGTGTGGGAGGAACATTCATAAACAAAGCGAGTCAACCAAACTGACCACAGAATGAGTCAAACTTGCCCAAACCATAGAAAAAATAAGTTGCTAAGGAGGGTAAACCAAGTTGCACCCGTTAGTTTCATCTCCATAAATCATATTTGTTTAAAAAAATGTTTTTGGCAATTTTAAATAAAAAAAAAAAAAATGCTTTGTAGAACAAACAAAAAGCAAAGGGGAGGGTCCCACAGAGGTAAACTTAAATGACTATCCTCAGGCTGTTTCAAAAGCACAGACAGAGCACTCACTTGTATTTTTGGAAAAAGTTGGGCGGCTCAAACAGTTTGGACCACTCTGCTTTGCCCTGAAGAATCTCATCTGTGACGCTGAGACCTGTTCATGACAGAACGAAGAGCGATTTGATGATCAAGCCCTCGTGTACACCCAGTGTAGACTGGAAAACATTGATGAAGCGACTTCGCAGTGCTACGGCGCCGATTCACTCTTTACCGTATTTGAACTCCTCGCTCATGATGGTACGTGTAGATGTGGAGACGTTGTATGTGGAGTTCTGCTGGGGATAGGCAGGTGTGATGATGGGCATCAGGTGGTATCTGTCAGCTATGTTCACCTAGAAGTTAAAAAGGTCAATTAATTAGGAAAGACGCAGCACAGGGGACTCGTGTTTGGTTCACTGCGTCAGTGCACTCCACCCACCGAGCTGAATGAGAAGATCAATTTCACCACAACCCACACCCACACACACAAAACCAACATAAAGCCCTCGTCTCCCACCCACACAGTACATCCCAATTCACTCTGCTCGACTTAAATCTCCCTCATTTGCATTTTTTCCCCTCAGGCGATGTAAGGATGGAGGAATTAAAGAAACTCTTTCTAAAATAAAGAAGAGGCTATAAGCTATAACTAATCTTCAACATCATGTCCAAAATGAGAGCCATTCATGTTTGCCAGCATTACAAAACACTTGAAATATTATTTGCACAATGAGCCTTAAAAGCAGCTGCATGATAAGCATCACCAAATCTGGATTTAGCCGCAAAAGTGAGGACACATTCTTAAGTATCCTGCGTATGATTAGTTTTACACTGGATACTTGCTTTTCTGGATTTAAGAGAGGGGGGAGGACCTCTGGCCAAATGCCAACTTACCACCAGGAAATAAACAGTTTCTGTTTTTAAACAGTCCACACTGTGATGAATGTCTCAGAGCAAAACAAACATGTGGCATGAATAAAATTTAAACGGTACTTTCAGCCTACAGAGCTCAGCAGTCGCCAAGTGACTGAACGGAAAGGACACCAATGTGCAATTAAAAAGTGTTTATTGCTGAAGGGACACAATAAACATGACACAGTAGTTACAAAGAGCTTGAGTGTTTTCAATTAAGGCAAAAAAGCATTTAGTTTGAAAAGAGATTTCTAAGCAAAGTTATAAAAACAAACATATGAAAGAGCTGGAAAAGGAAAAGACTGAAAGAGACAAGCTGCTCCTGCTCTGACTGTAAGAGAACAGGCTCAATAACCCTCTCATCAACTCTGCAGCACCCCCTGGTGTAAGGACGCAACCACCTACAGTCATGTTACATTCAAAAATAACAGGGAATTTTTCACATACAAAAATGCAAAAATGGGAGGCCATGTTCACTTAAAAGCCACCAAATACTGTTCATTTACTATCACAGAAACAACAAATGTTTAGATGAAATAATCTTTTTCAAATTCTGAGAAAGTTTGATTAAATTTTCTTTATTTTTACACAGACCCAAGTCATTTATTAATAGCTTCAATGTTTTCTTCAGTTTAAGTAATTCTCCATGGCTCTGTGAGGTTGACAAGCTAGAAGAGAGTTACATTTGAAGGAAAAACAAAAAGAAGACTCTAAATATGCCCTAAAATATTTTGTACACACACACACTATTGCCCCACTCAGTCCTACCACTTACGGTATGGTTGCCATATCTATACTAGCCCTAGAAAGAGTAGGGAGGGCCCAGTCTCCGAAATAAATGAGACGCCCAGAAAAAAAGGTTTCCGCTCTTTTCAGGTTCTAATGCATTTTCTATTGTAGGGGTGTGTTATCTGATAAGACGTCCATGTGGGAAGTCTTCCTTCCTCCAAACTGCTCTGGGAGGCCTCCTCCGAGCAGAGTTAAGAGCACTGGAGCTCATGAGTGGGACCCAATCAATGTCGTGGTCACGTGAGGACATAGGGATGAGGAGACATGAAATAAGAGATGTGAAATGTACCTACACACTAACTGTCGAGCCAAATTTAAAAAAAAAAAAAACACCAACAAACTTATCACATCTCCATCCAGATAGCTTTACCAGTGTCTACAAAGCAACACGTGCAAAACGGGAGAGCATAACAATACCATAAGAAGGTGTAATACTCACTCTCGGGTCCCACACAGGTAAATTTAAATTACTATCCTCGGGCTGTTTCAAAAGGACAGGATTCGGCCACTCCCTGCAAGGGGAAGGTAATGGATGTAGTAAATAAATATATTTGGGCTGTGAGACGCTGCCAGAGAGTGGAAGACGATAAGTGGCAGAATCTCACCATTTAGAGAAAACCAAGAAGAACTTATGGACAAGTGTAGCAGCCACCGCGTTGGGGTAGAGCTGGCAGGTCCTGGCTACCAACATGGCCCATGACACTCCACCTAGAAAGCCCAGCATGTTGGAGTAGATTCCTCGACCTGCAGCCACAGGAAACGTTACAGGTTATTCAGAAGAGCATCACTAACCACTGATATGTGAGAAAAACAAGAGGAGCACTTTTGTGATAGGAGACGTTACAATCCCGAAACAACCTACTAAACACTATGTAGATGAGATATGCTATAGCAACTACGAGTAAACAAACAAGTGTATATACTCTCTCAGAGGAAGTAAAACACTTTCACGGCAGGCAACTTTCTTGTTACGTGGAGAAACCTGGCAGAGAAGAGCTGAAGATGGATGTTAACGTCTCCCCTTTTAGTGCGTTTACTGACGCTGCGAAGTGTAACCATGGCATTCTCCCCAACATCACGCCACACGACTTACATCACTATGTTATCAACATTATACTGACCGAGATATAAAGGACTACAAAGGTTTAAATGCTAATCAGTATTTTGTGTCAAGATGGGTAACAAACCATCGTTAGTGGAATGTAGTCGCTGGATCACGTAGACCACGATACTGATATTGGCACTGCATGGCACCTCTCTGTGCATTATCCCTCACATTATCAATGAGCCAATGTCACTCACTTCTGATTAATGACAGCGACACTAACATGAATTGTTGAGGATATCCGTAATTTTCCGTCAGGAAGTGCCGCTGTCAGCTCCTGTTCGCTGCCATTTATGGATGTTCCTGAAACCTTTTTTGAAGCAGATCTTATACTTGGCAGATCAATTCATTCATCAAGCTTTTGATCAGAGGGAAAGCAGTTTAAAATATTTGGACGCTAAAGTTTAATGTTAGCTAGCACGACTTTAGCTTGTGACGTTCTGTTGTTGTTTAGCCATCTCTTGTCAGCTGTCCAGAGACGGGAGGGTCGCATGTTTGATCTGCTGCTGTTAACCAAATGTAACAATTTAGAGATTAATTTAAGTCTGTTCATATACGATTACATGTGTTATAACCCTAACTTAAGTTCAGGAGTAAGGCTTGAGATGAGGAGGATAATAAGCTGAGTGATTAGACATGACTGCTACCACTCATTATGTCCAATATGGCGGACAGCTTTTGAGCGACATGTGCGTGACGCCACATGCAAAACCCCTATACAGGATACACAGCCCACGTGTAAATAAATACAATAAACGCAAGCAATGACACAAAGAAAGTGCAAGAACACATACGTTTTGCCCAGAGTTTGATGGCTCTCAGTGTCAGTCTGAAGTTCTCTTTGTTTGGCACCAGGTACAAAATTTCATCAGTTACTCGACAACCTGTAAGAAAGAAAAAAAAGACAAAAGGCAATGTTATAGTTGTGGAAATTCCTATTAGGAAAACTTTAGCTGTTTGTCACTTTGAAGATGTGTCAGCTTCAACTTAAAGCCTCAGATCAGCAGTGACCACTGAGCGCACCGTTAAGGCTGCGGATACATCGAATGTCCAGGTTTCTCAAGATGGAGTCCCCCCTCAGGTCCAGGTTGTCTGGAATGGATTGTAAGGCCAATCTGGCAAAAAGCAGGTCAATCTGCTCACACAGAGACATAAACATTAGAAATAAAATGTTTGAACCATGGGCTTAACCCTTAACACTCAGCCCTTAACACTTGTTGAAATGGGAAACATAACCAAACCACAAAGTAACCTGCAGCAAGCACATTACCAACACAATAGTGTAATTAGTTTACTTTAAACAGTATGCATGCACTGATGTAATCATGATTATCATTTGGATGACAATGGAACTCACCTCAATTCCATCAAATTTGAATTTTATCACTGGTACAAAAGCATCCTCAACAGCCTTGACGGGGTAGAGAACACACACAAAAGGCCTCATCAACAACAAACCAAGGAAATCTGAGGACACTGTACACACCCGCCCCCTGCCGTGTCAACAAGACTTACCCTGAGATCTTTAATCTCTTCATGCTGTTTCAATTTCTCAAAGAAAGACTGGAAAAAGTCTGTTCTTTCTACATGCCGTGGAGCCACACATAAGGCATCAATATCAGCTCCTGTAAAGAGGAGTTACTTTGATCAGTGTCATAAAGTAAAGTTGGCTCAGTCAAGATTAAGTGATAGAACTTCATGGTTTAATGCACAGACCTCAGAAATACCAAACTGGGTCTGTAAACATCCAAATAAGTTCTGCAACTATTGAGTACAACTCGCCAAAGACAAATGCTGCTCAAGTTTAGTGTAGAAAATGTTATGGGTTTATACAGAGTAGTGATGTTCAAGGTGACCAAATTACTGAACATTTACATGCGGAGAAAAGAAAAAATTTTGCCAAGGGGACTGGAAAGAAAGAACAGACATAGGAAACATTCAAAACTAAGAGTTTAAATATTCGACATATAGATGAAAATGTTTTGATTACCAGTTTGAATATTTAGGTCACTTAAGTGAGACAATTTGTGGCCAGCATAACAGAAATTGTCCCATCAGTTTGCCGAACAGCAATGCCCCTCATTTGTTTATTACACAAATTGCAAATATAAATTGAATTTTAATAATAGAATAATAAAATCAATTGCTTTCTCAGTCCACTTGATGGTACTATTGATTTTTTTTCCTAGTAAAGTCAGCAGAGGTAACTGTAGGTGTGTGGAAGATGTGCACGAAACATTTTTGTAATGTTTTTAAAAGAGTGAGAAAAGAGATTGATTTGACAAATGATTTGAAGAGTGTCATATGGCAATAAAATATTCTGGGAATACTATGAACATTCTGAGATGGTGTTAGGCGAGGACTACAAAGATAACAAATCAGCTCAACTGAAGAGAAGGAAAAAAACAAAACAAAGAAGTTCAGGCTGTCATATGTAACATGGCAAGTTTCTATTGACAGCGTGTCTGCACTATATTTTCATTCAGCAGCAAAATTAAAATTACTGAAATGAAAGGAACAGACAAAGACCTTCACTTGTGGTTTTGAAGGTCATCTTGTTTTTAAATAAAGATCTCACCCTTTGGTCACACTTGCCAGCAGTTCAAAACAATAGAAGACTACATACACACCAGTGTGTGTCTGTGTTTGTTTACCCAGTTTTCTGACTCCAAAACTGGCCTTTTCAAAAACACTCAATAGCACAGAACCACGACAATGACAGCCTTGCATTTCAGTGCGGTCAGGGACAGCTGAGCTTTTCAAAAACAACGTTGCACACCTGCTTGTAACAGGGTTTAGCAATAGGTGGTAATAATGCTCAGCCAACGCACTCTTTTTGTGCCAAAAGAACCAGCCAATCATCACACACTACAGGTTTCACGTTGCCAAGATGTTAAATTATGAGAGTAACAAATACACATACCTTTTGTGTGCACTCCAAGTCGGTATGAACCAAATGTAAATATCTTGCCCCCAACACAGCTAATAGCTGATGGTGGAAGGTTCTGTAGAGCAGAGGAAAGAAACCGTGAAGTCAGTAGGACTTTTAACACAACCGAAGAAAGTGTTTGATCACTTTAGTGTCTGATTAGATCTTTTAAGATTAAGCACTAAGCCTCAATCATCATCTTTACCCAAGACAATGAAAATGTAGAGAATTGCAGACACAAAGGACAATTTGTGCTATACTGCACGGCTATTTATTATTTTGTAGTGTAGTGTCACTGAGTAGTCCCAAAAAATTGGCAGGCATGTGGATGTGCTCATATGGCTTTGCATATTCGTGGATAAGGAATCCTCAAAGCAAAGATTATACTCTGTTGGTTCTATGGAAAGCAACAGACATCATTCCTGTGTAGTGTTTCTGTGGGGTCACAAATACATTGCTAAGCACGTGGACATCCACAGTGATCCGCATGCATTGTTGATGACGTTCATTTCATCTGAGGTCTTTCCCCTGTTAATCCAATGATTAATGCCACATTGCTATAAAGAGTAGAAAATTCTGTAAAACTATGCAAAAATTTAGCCTAAATCAATAAATAGTTAAAAAAAAATTAGATGTGGTGGAACAGCCCTAGTCTTAAAGGGGATTTATGGCCCAGTGCTGGTGGTGCGGTCACTGTCCACTCCAGGCCTGCAGACAGGCTTGTCATCAGTTGAAGGTAGTGTACAGAGTATGTGGTCACAGACAGTATGTGTCTGTGGGCCACCCTTACTTGTAATATTATTGTTTCTCCAGTCACAGAGTAGATCAAGCTTTTGATATACAAAAAGCTGAAGTGAAACAAAGTGTTTAAAAAGAAACAGTATAAGTGGTGTCAACAGCAGCTACCGTGTATGCTTCTCATACTAAATTTTTTATTTAAATCTTTGAAGTCTTTTTCCACAGTTCTCCCATTCCCAGTGAACTCCACTGTTGTTCCCTTCTCTATTCTGGCCCACTTGTCAACTAATCAAGATTGGGAAGACACATCACTGACTTCCAGCAACAAGCAGTCAGGATTTTGGAGGAGTGTGTGGGAGCGCATATAGTTTGGGGTAGGTGAAAACCCACCAAACTGAGACGTGAATACAGGCAGACACATTTGTGGGACCATAAACCCCGCTTCAGCATGAACATAAAATGAACTCCGAGGGTGGAAATTGGTAACAGGGTTAGAAATCATTCAGCAACCAAGCAGAACCTACCTTTAACTCACTGATCTCTGCAATCCATTCTTTAACGAAGTTATTCAGCTTCCCAAGAACTGCAAGTCTAAAAAGAAACAGTTTTTAGCTGGCACTTCTTTCACAATCTGTTATTTAAACTAATTACTTTGAGAGAGTAAAAATGATTTTCGCAAGGTCACCTGTCTTAAGAATTTAGATGCCCATGTACATTCATTTAGTTAATGTACACATCAAATGAAATGCAGACAATAGATATCAGAGAGCCTTAGTTTAAATGTTTACAGCTCCTCAAATCACGTATTTTTTTTGTTTACAGGTTTGTAAACTACATATTCAAAAACTGTATTGTGGTTTTTGGTATTTATATTAAAAAGAGAGAGAGAGAGACCATGCATTCCTCACCTATGGTTGAGTTCTTCTTCATCTTCAAACACGCCAAAAGGTTTCATTGCATCGCAGAGCTTCCTGGTGTAGTGGTGGTCTATTTCTCGTGGGGGTGCGAGGCTAATCGCAGAGGTGATGCCATAGTGTTTCTGAGGCTGCTGCCCACTAGGCATGGTGCTGCGATAAACATGGCACAATAGATTAAAAGCAGATACTACACCACCACTTAGCACATTTTTTTAAAGTTTCAAACTTAATAAGTACAAGACATGAACTATCATCCAAGTAATTAACAAGACTTCTGTAAACACCAGTCGAGGTTTACAGTTAGCTCGTTCTACTATTGCCGCGAACACTATACTGTGTAAACACTTCCCAGACAGAAACCTGATTAAATTACATCTCTCATACAACAAGCTATAAATCCATAGTTGTGTACAATGTCGATATTGGAAAGGGAGTTCATCAAGAAAGCACGTTAAAAAAGTGCCACTATTCAACCTCTCTTTACAGCGTGCGAGCGTTAGCAGAGATGCTACAAACACGACGGGAAGCTAACAATTTGGCTAATTTAGCAAGTTGGCAAATGTTAGCCAGGTGCTACGGAAGAATTGGTTTAAGTAACTACTCGGCAGAAAGACATTTAAAAAGTTGCCATTTTCCCAAATAAAACCAGAAAGTGTAAAGTGTCCGGGTATTTTGACACATTTACTCTACAGTTTCCCACCAGCGACCAAGCGAGACAGCCAGCAAAATCAGGCTTCAGGCCTTGTTGTGACAGTTTGCTAACGTTAGCCTTTAGCCTATTCTTCAGAATGGTCTTCAACGCGGGCAAACACGTTAATGAGTAAAAAATGTGTCACATGCATGACTTACCTTGACATTTCTTTCATGACACTCTAAAAAGCTTGCGCTGTTTTTTCTGCTGTAAATCCGTAAAAAACAAAAAGAAAGTCAGCAAGTGGAAATGATAACAGCCTCGACCTGATTACAACAATGGTCACTTTCCAGAAAGCAGTTCAAAGCTTCCCAGTGAACCGGAATTAGTTCTTATGAGTGAACATATCTGTTCGTGTCCCTGAAATAATATTTATATCTAATTAATCCCCAAAAAAGCAAAGACGCTTCGGTTTCTAGCAGCTAAACACGCGTCCAATTGTTATATGGATTTTTTTTAAACCCAAACTACAAATGTGACGGTGTTTGCTGAGACAACCTCTGCGTGCAGCACACTGAACAGGAGGCGCCGCCTCAGTGAGGCCACAAATCACGTGACCACCGAGGCCTGGCCCGAGCCTGATGAGCTCAACAAAACACACGCCGATACAGCTAGCACCAGCAACCTACTTTCTCCTTTAAAAAAGTGTATTTTCAGGACTAATATATGAACTCTAATCAATACTTAAGTAAACGACAAGCTTCAAGACGACTCAGTATAAAAATATACAACTAGAAAGTGCATTTTCTGAAGAAACTGCAGTGTGAATGCTGAAATGTAATAACTGCTGAATGTTAAAAATGTTGAATGAGCTGAAATACACCAAATCATTCACCTGAAAGATAAAGTTGAACTGTTAACAGTTAAACTGTTGAAAGCTGAACTGCACACAGAAGAAAAAAGTTGGAAAGTAGCTGAACATGTTTAAAATGTAGATGAAAAAAAGCTGAATAATGACAAAAGAAAATTTAGAGTCAGAAAACATCTGAATGCATATTGAAAGCTCATATTTTTAATCACAGATTTGAATTGTGTATTTTAAATTTCTACACTCAAGAATCAGAAAATCTTAAAAGGAAAAACAGAATATCTGCTGTGTGTGTGTGTGTAAATGCATGTGTGCACGTGTATGTCTGTGTACCTGTGTCTCTGTCTCCTCACGTGTGTGTGTGTGTGTGTTTGCAGGTTAGTTTTTCTTTTTAAAGTGTTTTGCGTGTTTATTTTGAGACCAACTCTGTGTTAGTGGGAAGATAAACAACACAGACTAAAAACAGAGACATTAAATGAGGCGAGATGAGTTGAAATGTGGGAAAATCCACTACAGACAGGTAAACAGTTTCAGTTCTGATCATCCAGTCAGAAAACATGATTCTAAAAGTCCCAACTGAATCCAGTTGCCCAGATCTTAACCAACTGTCTGCTGAAGAGAAATCCACCAATGAACAATAAGCTTGAATTTAATGGGCCTGCACTAACTACTGACATACTATTATTCTGTGGCAAATCCTTGTCAAATCTGCTTTGGTGCACCTGCTGAAAAACTGCATTTAAATCCAGGACCATAACTCCTCTCAAAACAGCTTTGAACAGTAAGGATCCAGGGGACTTTTTCTACACAACAGTGTGTTCGTTATGTTCCTGCTGTCAAAAATGTGGCCACGGCACAGGATCAATTTAAAAAGTGGGGTCTTTCCTACTGTTGAGACAAACTCCAGACTAAAAATATAATGTGTCTCGATGGGTCAGTTAGAAGGCACTCCCTTCACTTGGATTCACACAGTTCAAAAATTTTACATCTCTGAGCTTTGAAAGACACATTGTTGGAAGGATAACAACGATGGCTACATTTTGAGGGTAAAACGAAGGCTGTAGCCCAAACGCTGTGGACACAGCAGCAGTCGAAAGAGAGGATTTTAAGATACATTTTTTCCCCTGCTCACTGCACTTCTTTTTAGTTGTTTTTTTTGTTTTTTAAGTGCATTGTGTCGGCTATAGACCACAGTCAGTCAATGTCAGCGCATCAAACCCTCAGAGGTTCTGCGGCATCTGTTTTTTGACCTTGGATTCGACGAGTTCCCCCGACATTAACACGATTAGCAGGGGGGTACAAAAGTCTCCAGCATTGCTAGTTTAAACCCCAGACAAAAGTGACAAAACCACAGCAGGCGTTGGAAAAGGCAGTTAACAGCAGAATTATGCTGCAAATGCTTATCCACAATGACAACACAATACTAATATATTTTAACAGAAAATTTCTTCCTCCTCCCCAACCAGTTGCGGCAGATGGCTGTCCCTTCCTGGACCTGGTCCTGTCTCAGACTTCTTCCTCTTACAAGGGAGTTTTTTCTCACCACTGTTGCTAAATGCTTGCTCATAGGGAGTCCTCTGATTGTTGGGGTGATCAATACCGTGTAGGGCAGGGGTCTTGAACTGCAGTCCTTGAGAACTACTCTGCTGCATTACAGTAGCTCTCGAGGACTGGAGTTGGAGTTGGAGACTCCTGCTTTAGGGCAACTAACAATTCTTGTGAAGATTAAAAAAAAGAAAGCCTTAAAAAAATAATAAAACAAATATGGTCTTTAACTTGGGCACAGTTTTGGTGAAAATCCATTAAGTAATCACTGTGTCAAGTTCATACCAATATTCAAAGTGGAGCAGCGGACACGTTTCCATCGCATCAATTTTTATATCAGACCTCAAACACAATTTTAACACAAGTAAATTGGATATAAATTAATTAAACAAACCAGCTTTAAGCATCAACTAACTATTGTTTGTAATTCTTCTCAAAAATACAGTGCTACCCTTCAGCCTCATGGTCCT
The DNA here is from genome assembly GCA_015108515.1 of Hemichromis elongatus. Taxonomy (NCBI): domain Eukaryota; kingdom Metazoa; phylum Chordata; class Actinopteri; order Cichliformes; family Cichlidae; genus Hemichromis; species Hemichromis elongatus. Next base: position 17,323 of record VUQR01016817.1, read on the forward strand.
GGGTCTGGTGACCCTGGGTTCCTATATTTTTGAGTTTTGTTAGTATTCCAGTGTCAGACATTGTTCTCTTTCGGAGTCAGAATCAGAATCAGAATACGTTATTGATCCCTTGGGGAAATGATGTAGGTTACAGTGTTCCAGTACTAACAGTAACAAAAACAGACAATACAAGAAGTAAGAAAAAGGAAAATATATACAATATATACCTATATATAAGTTACTTACAAATAAATATCTGGATAAGAAAGAAGAGTGTGTGCCAAAAGGGTGTGGCTATAGCAATATATACAGTGTCTTAGGTGGATGAGCTGTACAGGGAGATGGCCACAGGCAGGAATGATGTCATGGAGTGGGTGGGAGGAATTATCCAACATTGTCTTTATCCTGGACAACATTCGCCTCTCCATCACCACCCTAAGAGAGTCCAGCTCCATCCCCACAACATTGCTGGCCTTGCGGATCAGTTTATTGAGTCTGTTAGCATCAGCAATCTTTAACCTGCTGCCCCAGCATGCAACAGCGTAGAGCATTGCACTGGCCACAACAGACTCATAGAAAATCCTGAGCATTGTCTGACAGATGTTGAAGGACCTCAGTTGCCTATAGAAAATAGAGTCGGCTCTGGGCTTTCCTGTAGTGCTGTGGTGTTTTTAGCCCTGTCCAGTTTATTGTCAGTGTGTACTCCGAGGTATTTATTATAATCCACAATGTCAACATTGATCCCCTGGATTGAAACAGGGGTCAAGGGTTTCCTGGTCTTCCTGAAGTCCACCACCAATTCCTTGGTCTTTGCCACGTTGAGCTGCAGATGATTCTGCTCACACCACGTGACAAAGGAGTCGACCACAGCCCGGTTCTCTGTCTCATCATCCCTGCTGATGCATCCAACCTCCGCAGAGTCGTCAGAAAATTTATGAAGATGACTGGACTTTGTGCAGTGCGTGAAGTCTGCGGTGTAGAGGGTGAAGAGGAAGGGGGAGAGAACAGTTCCTTGTGGTGCCCCTGCATCGCTGATTACCTTGTCAGACACACACTGTGGGAGACGCACATCTTGTGGTCTTCCTGTC
>VUQR01016820.1:0-15756 GCA_015108515.1 Hemichromis elongatus
GTTTCCTGTTTTACTTTGAAGGCCTGTGTCTCGTCGCGTTTAATTAGTATCAGCTGTGCCTCCCTCCTCTATGTGATTCCCTCGTTACCCGGCGTGCATTTATTGTGTGTGTCTGCCTGTGGTCCTTGTCGCGTCGTCTGCTTTACTGTGTTCCCCTGCATTACTCCTCATGTTTCTACGTCTCTCTGCTCTGCCGTTCTGTGAGTTCTTCAGTGTCTTTTGTATGTAGGTTAGTCTCTTAGTTTTCCCAGTTTAGGTTACGTTTTGTTTTTGCCCTTGCCTTTGTTTCTATTTTCTATGTAAATAAACGTACACGCATCACTATGACTGTCTGCGTTTGGATCCATCCTCTACCTCCACACGACTGCTGCCCCAGTCGTGACACTTTCAGTGAGATCTGTGGTGACTGTTTTGACAAAGGGTGTGAAAAATGTGTGAAACACATGAAAAAGTGTTAAGGCATTTGAAAGAGAAGACTTCTCCTGTGCTAAGCATGTGATGATGAAGATCAAGTGAATCCCAGTTTCACTGAGTGTGTCTTAGCAAATGAGAAAAACTGTAATGTGATTGGCTGGTTTGACAATCGCTCGAAACAGGTGTATAGGTTTCAGGTGAAGTGTGTGTTGATAAATTGTATTCTGTGAGTGGCATCAAAATGATAATACGCTAATACCAAAAATAAGAGCAACAGTGACTTTGAAGCAATGTACATTACTCATTATGGATTAATAACTAATAATCATGGATTATAACTTGTGCTCCACCAGCAGAAGGTTATACTGACTGAAACTGATGACTCAAATCTTTACTCTGCAGAATGACTCATTGTATGTCCATTACTATGCGACTCCTCAGTTGCTTTTCTTTTAAAAAATGCAGAAACATAAAACAGGGGAAACAACAGTAGAAGAAAAAGTAGAATTAAAAAAGAGAAATCAGACTTTTAAAATATATATATACCAACTGTCGGCTTGAGAAACCACCTGAGTCTAATACTAAATTTCATCATGGTAAATGACATCATCTAAATGACATCATGTGTGGTAAAAAGAGGCTCGTAGCTAAAAGAAGGGAACTGGTGTCAGAGGCTGAGAAGTGATTTCTCAGGCTGTAGTCATACTCTGAATAGTTTATGAACAGCTTGGTGGATAGAGTCAAACTGTCTGTCCGGTGGCTTTTACAGCAGGGAGAAGAGATGTGAAAGAGGCGTCTAGGCAACAAATTCTGTGGTAAAAGAAGAGAAAAGTTGTGAGTACAATGTGAATATATTAGAACGTGCCTCTACATTTTATCTCCAGCATCACACCCACATAAACTAATCGTTTAACATTTTCACACTGAGGTATTCTCTTATCCGGCGTCTTGTGTATAACCCAAACAAACATTAATCATAGCATTGAACCAAAACTTTTCCTACAGTGTGTAGTGACTGCTCAAACATAGATTAGGAATAAGATGCCAAATACTTGATTTATACCAAATGGAATTAAATATATAAATAAATGAATACTGCGTTTAAAATCAATTATTCCACAAGAACAAGTTTAAGATTTTGGCTTAAATGACCACCACATCTGGCTGAGTGCCACTGGCTCTTGAAGAGACTGATATTGTGTAAAGACAACTTTTTTTCCCAAGAATGGCCAATATTTGTCACTTCAAATTGAAAGTCACAACATTTTCATATATACCATGCTTCCTGCCTCCTTTTGTTGGCTATTAACATTTGTTGTTAGGACAGGGGAAAAAAAGGGAAAGGGGGTGAGGAATAGGATGAAATACATTAAAAGAAGCAGAGAACAAATAGAAATGCACATTGTATCACCTGTAAGAAAAAAACAAACATACAGCATCTGGAACACAAAAATTAGAAAATACAGGCATAGATAAAACAAAATGTTCTTGTAGTGTGAGTGCGAATGTAAGAGAGAGAGCAACAGAGAGTGTCTGTGCATGCGTCTTTGTCAGCCCCCACGGGAGCCAGAGGCAGACGGAGATGGAACCAGGAAAACTGCACAATCTGCAGCTCCCAGAAGTATTGAAGACCTGAGGCCCCACATCTCTGCGACACCTGTGGGTCCAACCAAGCAGGAGAAGGAGGGATGCCCCAGATGGGGTACAGTGACTAAAGCCTCAGTCAGACGGGCCTGGAGACATGTTAGTGGCTCACTGGCAAAAACTGGTCACTCTGGTGAAATATCAATTCCCCAACCGATTAGTGAGTAGTAACTAAAGGTTACTGGCTACTACTAAATTAGTCTCAAAGAGGGTGCTGAGGGTTGCTACCAGAAGACATTTATTGGATTGCCTTACTGTTGTGATCAACATATTTTAAAAGGCACAACTTTTACTAGTTAATATTCTTAGTTTCAGGTTTGCGTTACAGTTTTCAATTTTCACTGCAGCTCAGAGAACAATATGATTAATCATTAGCTAAGTTGTCATCTGCTGTAGAAACTATAGGAGACCGTGGCAGCCTGTTTGAAACCAAAGCAATTGCAAGGAGGACCACTCACAACCTGGTTGCACAAAATACACTTTTTGGTATGGAGCAATGGTTACCAGTGGGTCTCTGACTGGTCTCAAGGTGCAGCAATGGAGCTCAATTTCACAACTACTTTCAACAAACATTCGCAAACGGTTTGGGGTATACACATTTTTTACTCACAACTGCTGGTTGCCAGATAGTTGTTAATTGGTCTCTAGAGTTGTTATTAAATGATGAATGTATTTCCATCCATTACGTAGCGGCTGTAAGAAAGGTGACATGTAGCGTTTTCTGTTGGAAATAAAAATAAAACAAAAAATTTGTACAGACGTTGCTTGGCAGCAACAATACTTCTTCCCGGCTAGCCTTTCCTTTTAAGATGATCTGACAAGGGGAAGTTGAGTCTGTGATAGAGCTCATTTGATCTTAAGAACACAACCTTCTTCACAGCTCTTCCCACCTCACATCCTCCGTCTCTCTGCTACGTGTCTGGTGTGGTCTTGATTTAAATGTTTCCAGGATCAAAAGATGAGAAGAATTAAACAGCAATAGAGTCTGTGAGTGTGAGCTGTCATACAACACAGCAGCACAGTCAAGGCTTTCATAGCCTCAGGTCAAACACACAGTTCAAGAATGCCTGTAGCACAAACAAGCAGCATCAAAGGCTTTTCTCATAATGTTGTGTTTGTAGTATCTTTCATAGTATTGTTTCTTTTTCTTATTAGTAGTAGTATTATTATGAGTTTAGATTTTAGATTTATATAGCAGCATGCATCAGTTCCTACCTTTTACTACTAATGATATTTTTTCTATGCTGGTATGTTTAATAAAAACAAAAAAAAAATGGAGAATTTTCAGATTTGTCCTTTGCTGTCAAAGTGCATGCAGATGACTTGGTGTGGTTCCATCAATGATAGCAGTCATGTGCTGAGCACAGACCCTGTCTGTGGTCCTAAAATTCTAAAATTTTAATTTGAAAAAAATGTGTTGATCCATGCTCAATCATCCAGGTAAGTAAATCCCAAAAGGTTGATTTTGTTCATCTGAAGCGTTTTCAAAATTCCATCACTCATCCGAGAGAGTTCTTCAGTTACTTGGATGATTGACGAAGCGTTTCTCCCATCAAAAACGCTACACCCAGATAAACAGAATCAACCTTTTTAAAAAAATTTTTAAGGTAAATTCATATATCAGACTTAAGTCCTTCCGAGGCCAGAGGACTTTCAGGATAGGGTCCAAAGACTACCTTATTATTCCTCCCTTCCTCGGCCATTTGTCCAGGCTGTGAAATTTCCCTCCACAAAAGCCACAGTGTGCTCAAAAAACACTAAAAACTGGAGATTTGGAAGATGTTTTTGTTGCTGCTGATATTGCTTAATTCTTTTAGTTTGGGGGTTCCAGATCACCTCTGAGGTCACTGAGCAAACTTAGAGTTAGGTGGTGTTTAAAATTAAATTGATACAAGTGGCTCACTCTTATGGCACAAGCTCTTAAATTTCTGCACACAGCCATGACTGCCACCATGGACGCTCAAATATATTATTGATTTAAATAATCCCCTTTCTATCTTTTGTGCCTTGATAAAGGAACACCCAGAATTGCATATGCAAAAATCTGAGTTCCCATCTCTTGTCAGCACAATCTTGTCAGTGTGATGTCTTTGTAAATACTGAGAGTACTTTTTTTCAGTACTTTCAGTACTACTATATATTGTTTCATGAAAGTCATATTAATGTCTTTCTTCACACTTCACACAGAAAAGGCTTTCATTTGAGAGGATACTTCGAGGTTTAGGTTTGTTTCAGTTGTTTCATACCTGATATATTTATATTTGAGATGCGGAATTCCTTTGGGAAACAGTATTCCCTTTAAAACTGTATCTGAAGAGCAAAGTTTTGGCTCAGGTGTTACACTCCATCATCTCATTCGATTGTATTTACTGTAATTTGGAGAGCGGTGCAGTGGTGAGTGACTGACAAGTTTCTTCCTGTGAACATGCAGGAGATGGAATCAGACATTCGAGAACAGATGAGGTGTGAAATTGAAATGTTTTGGGTTTGTGAGCGTCACTGACCTTGGCTTTGAACACGAGCACTCCCAAAAGCCTTGTTCAAAATTAAAATATGCATTTCAATTTCTGAATATTCTAATGACACATGAAGGCCACATTGCCCTCTATGTGGAAAGAAAAACGCCTTTCACAGTTCACATTAAAAAATGAACAAGACTACAGGTTTCCAGAATATATATAATCTGTAGGCAAAGGGTTACATTTTCTATTTCTAGTTATCTTGTAGTTTGAGTTCTATTGATAAGTCATGTAAAGCAGGCTAGGAAGTAAACAAAACGTGGGGTCCAGAGACCCCATCTGCTAAAATGTAATCTCTAAAGGTATTCATATAGTTTTTTAAAAACGATTTGTATCTTCATTTGCAGACGGTGACATAAAAGTTATTTTGCCTTCCACTGCTGCATTAAAAATACCGTTACCTTACATCTGTATATTATGTTTACATCAATAGCAGTGCTATACAGAAACTTAGGCTAAATATTTATGTTTGTTTCTTCAAAGTGGTTTCTTTCATGTTACTGTTACAGTCGATTTCTTCCATTGCAGTACCCACACTCCTCTCCCTTTGGGCAAGTATGTGTTTTTTTCTCTTTTCTTTAAATGCACAAGTTTGTTGAGTAAAGCTTCAACTGAAGTCACACTTTACTAGAACATAACTTTAGAAACAGATATTGGCTCACAGCAAGAAGGTTTTGGGTTTGAACCTCCTGAGGGATATATTACGATGAAGGTGTAACACAGCCCCAGTTGGACGTATCACAATGGTGGTTACCGACTTTCTCTGTTAAGCTGAGCTTGTATGCACTCACATGAAAAGGGTAAACTTCATCTTGTGACTTTTCTTCCACACAAAATTATCTCTATGAGTGCCACCTAATCCAAATAGATGATAAAATCATCCATATGATAATAAAATGTTGATAAAAGTCTATATAGATAAATACTCTATTGATCCCACAAAGGAAATTGTTGTGTTCAAGTAACATGAAAAAGTAAAATACAACAATCTAAAATTCACAACAAATAAACAACACAAATGTGTCACAGATGCCTGGTGGAAGCCTTATTTTAGTTGGTTACAAATTTTTCCTGCTCTTAAAGCCTCGTTTCCATTAGTACATACTCGGATCGACTCGTCACCGTTTGCCACTGTTTTCAGGGTTTTCCATGAGGTCATAGCACCTGATAACAGGTACTTTTTTAGTACCTGCTTGGCTGGGGTTCCAAGACATTCGAGCGGTCAGACTGCATGCCACCTATTGGCCGGTCAGTAGCATCACTCAATGAGTCATGAGAGCATCTCGTTCACGAAAGTCAAAAACAGCATTTTTTAAAACCGCTACAAAAAACAACACTGTGTTCTTACCTCGACATCCACCTTTGTTGTTGCGTTTGTGTTGCATGTTAATTACGTTGCTGGACGCTCAGACACGTTGCTATGACAATGACCACATACATCCGGAAGTACTAAATTATAATGGAAAAACAGCCGTGGCGAGCCGTTCCGAGTAGGTACCAACGAAAAAGGCACCTATCATATCAACTTTGAGGACAAAATGTTCACTTTCCTTTGTAAGACAACCCACCTATTAACAGATAGAATGATAAAAAGGTGTCAGTGCTATTTACTTCACCTGTCATTAATCATTTTATTCCTGATTAGTGTCGTTTTTAATATAATAATTGTAATTCGTTAAACACCTAATACAATACAGTACTTTTATTAAAACGCTGGATTAAAGCTTAAAGTCTGCACTACAACCAGATTTGACTGAACACCACCGCAGCGGATTTTAAATCCAACAAAGACAAATAGAAATTCAATACAAATTTTTAAAAAAATGCACAATTGTCCAGAAACGTATGGACCTGACTTTACAACAGGTGTGCCATGCTCTCCTGTCATCAGACTACATCAGTACTCATGAGTCTGACAACTATACAGCTGCACCAACTGTTTTTAACAAAATACATTCTTGTTTAGGTTTGTTATGAGTGTGTGTGTGTGTAGTCCGTTTAAGATGAAACAGAAAAACAGATGAGATATGAAAATGACTTCTGTCAGTTTGCAAACAAGAACATAAACAAGTACCTACAAAACTCTCCTCTTATGTGACTCATATTAGTGACCTTCTCTGTTACTTGCTGGAAATTCCTGTGAAGCAACGGCTGTATGATGGTCATGCTGATGTGAATCTCAGATCATGTGAAAAATAACAAATACGCAATGTGCCCCTTATTCACCTTTGTGTTGTTTTCTAGAAACTATTCATTTGTGACTTGAGCTGCCAAAAACTAGAATAATGGTTTCAGGGGGGTTTTAAAGTGTCTTTTGAGGGGACAATGATTAATAATGAAATAATATAGCTTTTCAAGTATAAATGTATAAGCCTGAACATGGTCAGTGTTTGACTTTTCATTTTTATGTTGCAGTATGGAGTCGAAACAAAGTGGTGCACTGGTGCACTAATGCTTCTGAAGGCTATAGAAATCGGCTGCACACAAGAACAAACACATCATAACCCCCAACACGTAGGCTGCAGTCTTTAAATACACAAACCACTCTAACACACTTACTGTGTAAGAAGCCCCCCAGACTATGTGTCCTGCTGCTGGTTGGACCTCCAGGCCTCATCAATATTGTAAACTGGTACTTAGCGAGCAAAAGACAGCAAAGACCAGAGGAGAGGACACCTGGGGCAGAGAAAGAGAGCAGCGAGGTGAGAAGAAAGTGGCAAAGATCTGGTGTGTGGGAACCTGTTTATCCATCTATCAGACTGTGCATGCACGCGCATCTGTTTGTATGAATGGTGTCTGCAGTTGTGTTCTTAAATATAGTGGATTTATGCTTGTGTGTGGCCTCACTGACTACTATACTTTTATTGTATTTCCGTAAGGTTGGAGTTGACTTACAAATTCAGGATGTATGATATTTAGCTCTTTAAACTCCTACACTTAATTTGAACCAGTGCAAAGAACCCAGATCAAATATGAAAACTTAGGAATGGGATTGTCTCAGGTAAAATAGAAAGGGACAGGATCACAGAAAACTACAAATATGCTTATGGTAAATGCTTATGGTAAATGGACTGGTTCCTATATATAATGAATTTCTACTCTACTTGAGCACAAACAGCTCTTTATATTCACCCATTCATACAAGTGTTGTTTTGTACACCAAACTGTTTTCTGTCTAACATTCACACACATTCATACTCAGATGAGCGTATTAGAGAGCAACTTTCGATTCAGTATCGTGGCCAAGGATCAAACTACCAACTTTCTGATTAGTAGTTAACCACCTCCTTCTTCACTGCATCCACAAGTCTAAGTCTACCAACCAAAGCAAAAATGAGCTCATTGAAGTGAATGGAGGCAAAGTGAAAACAAAACAAACTGTTTCTGGAAATTGCGAATAACACATGTTGGAGTTTAAAGAAAAGAAGGCTTTATCTGGCTTTTTATCAGCACACTTCAGAAGCCAGCATGTGCGGTAATGTTGGTGTTCATTGGTGCACATTGCATGCTGAAACATATACACAACTTCTGGAGAAACATATGCTGCCATCCATGTGGTGTTTTTGTTTTTTTACAGATTATCTTAATTTTACAAACAGAAACAAAGGCAATGGATCTAATCCGGCAACATGGTGCTAAAAGGGTGGGTCTGCAGCCCAGACCTTAAACCGTTCACTGCAACCCTAATCCAATTCAACTGAAATCCTATATTAAGCAAGCATGATATAAAAAAAATTGATTCTGAACCACAGCAAGTGGTTTAATTGGTTTTCAGATGCTTGGAGTTCCAACTTGTTTTGAAGCTGGACTGTTTATAGCACAAAGCTAGCTTTAAGTGATAAACTCTGTGCCCTCAGTGCTCCCCTTGAACAAGTCTCTAAAGCCAGGCTGCTGTAGTGGAACTGCTCAGTATCCACCAAGCGCATGCCATGATCCTACTGGGAAGCGCTGTGGTGAGAGAGTGTGAATTTGAATCAAAAGCCAGGATTCAAAGCTAAGAAGAAGGGTCCATGTTCAGTAGGCCAATCCTGAACGAGCCAAGGTGGCCTCGCTGAATAACAGACAAAGATGTGAAAGGAAGTGTTTACGTGTCCTTCTCCCAAACCCTGCCACTCAGCCCGTATGTCCGCAGCATCGGCTCGGTTAACAAAATCAATAAGCTTGCGTGTGTGTGAACGTGTCGTGAGAAGTGTATGAGTGTGCGAAGACGGGGTGACAGGGGAGGAGAGTGTATCTGTAAGCGCAGGTGTGAGAGAGTCGCTCCCAAGGCAGGACGTCCCTTTTCCTCACATCAATTATTGAGGCATCAGGACACACTGAGAGCTCTGAGAGAGGGTCAGAGGTCAGGAGACCAGAACTCCAAGGGGCTTGCAGCGGCCTTGGTGTCCCTCACATCACTCATACACACACACACACACAAACACACAATGAGACTACATGCAGACTGAATATACTGTACACTGACTTACCCACACTGTGCACTCTGGAGACCACCCTATGAAAAGTGGTAGCTGATTTTTCACCAATAATCAGCATATTGTTGATTTTATTTTATTTAATCCACGAGTGTCACGGCTGCTGGGGCGAGCCAAGTGATGTTGGAGGACAAGGACCCAAAATGCAGGCAACGACTGATGATATGAGTGGGAGTTTATTTACAAGTGGTAGAGTGACAAAAACAGGCAATGAGGCACGTAAAGCTACTATGCTTCTCATTGTGATATTTAAATATGTCTAGACATACAAGCATGCAAACACAGGAAACGGCCATCTGCAACAGACGTGTACAAAACATCCAAGGCTCTGACGACAACGACATTGCCCATATGTTGAGTGTTGATTGGTTGATAAGTTCACTCAAACAGGAAAGGAAGCAACAAAAATGAGGAGAAGAGTAAAAACAATCCTCAAAGATAAAAAACAAAATAAAGCATGCACATCAAGGCAAAGCTGTGTCGCTTCTCTTTAGGCTACAAAATGATAAAATTATGTTTTCATGCTTTAGCAGGGTGGATGCTGCATATCTGAAGCTCTGTCTTCCCACTATCCACAGAGAGCACCATTCACTTACTGATTAGAAATAACCATCCAATCAGGAACAAGGCTGTCGTGATGCATCAGTACACTCTAAAGCAGCAGATATATGGTACTGTGGAGTCACCGCAGACTATTGCAAATCCCTGTTTCTAGATCCCTGACTAAAATATTAACTGAGCAAGGCTGCAGATACATATCTCTGAGGGCTTTTGAAGGCTTCATACCCCAAGACGAGATTGTCACCCACATTCCTCATCTCCATCACTTCTTTAAGATTTTGACATGCTTTAAGGGAGTGAGTCCACAATGAGATTTCTACTCTGTCTTCATCTTTTTCCCCCACACACCTGCTCTTCTTCATTTTGGGGGGCTTTTTTGGCCTAAGACCACCGAGATACCCTTTCATCTTCCACCTCTCTCACCCACTTTGCCATCACCACCGCTCCCCCTCTACCACCACTGGCTGCATTAAAGGCAGGGATGGCTGATGCATGTAACGTTAAAGGGGCGGGCGGCCCAGCAGCGCCTGCCTGTGTCTGGGCCGGGGCCCGGCTCATGAAATATTGACGGCCGAGTGTCCCTTCCAGGAGCTGGCTCGCTCGGTCTTGGGAGGAGGAGGAGCAGGAGGGCCACATTAATATTTCAGACTGCAATCTCCTGCTTGACAAACTCTCCCACGTGATTGGGTAAAAAGCCGCTCGCATTGCCTAGCAAGCACCAGCTCGCGTTCCCCCTCTCTTCGTCCCTTGCTTCCCTTTAGTCTCTCTCGTTCTCTCTCTCTCTCACTGTGTTCCAGGCTCACTCATCCATTGTTTGCTCCCTCACGCTCCTTCCTCTCACCTCACTCCTCTTGCTTTTTACCCAAATTTGATTCCTGAGTCTGGGTAATTTGTGGTGGAGCGCCGATGCCGAGGACTGGGGTGGTGGCAGAGCGAGAGTGGTGTGTGTGTAGAGGTAATTAATTACGGCCAGTGATTTTTGGCCGGCCCCAGTAGTTGTGGGCCCCCACACTCGGCTGGCCGCTGCCTCCAGGGGCTCTGCCGGTGGGTCCCACCGAATGAAGTGGCATCCATTTTTTATGAAGAGCAGGTTATCCTATTTAGTCAGATTAAAACAGGCGAAGGAGGAGGAGGAGGTGGTGGTGGTGGAGGGGAGAGACGCCAGATCCAAGGAGAAGAGAGCAAGCCAGAAAATAGTAGCTTCCTCCCATTTCCCCTTATTTCTCTCCTTCCTCCCCCCTTTCTGTCTTCTTTACTTTACTCTTAAGCTTCTCAAAAAACCATTCTCCTTCCCATCAACTCCATCTCACCCACCACCTATCCATTAACCTGGTTATGGGTGTAGAGTGCTTTGCTGACCCTTTGCCAGGCGTGTCATAATGCTCTGTATTCTCCTTCTGATTCCTTTGACTTTAATCTCTTCCCTGTCTAATACTTCTTTTGCATATTGTTTCATAATATACTGTATTTTTTCTCATTTTGGTCTCTCTGTCTTACACACTCCATCAGCGTCAGAATTATTTTTTTTAATTGTTTAGGCACTCAGGATGTCAGTATCACCAGTGTCATTCCTGTTTTCCCGACTTGTTCAACAACAGAGAAACTTGACACTGTTTTTATCTTTTTATACAATTTTTTTTTTTAAATGAAGAAACATAAATTTGAGTGAAATTTGCAAATAAGAAAATCAAATTCTACCGTAAATAATTTATGAGGAAGAAGATTTTTCTGCCACCACATTCACAGTGGATGAATCTTTGGCTTCACCCACTTAGTTGTCTTCAACCAATGAGATTTGGTCTGGCTTGGCAGCTGCAGATTACAACTTTCTTTATAACACTGGCATCTTCCCTCAGCTGCTTATTTTCAAACCCTGCGTCATCCTTGAAAAAGACAAATCGAAACAGGGTTGCTGAGAGTACATTCAACATTTATTAGCATACACAGCATGTACTATACAAACTACTTGAAGTTTCACAATAGCCACCATTTTTCCTACACTAGGCCCATGCTGCAAACTGAATGAGGCTAAATGAGGTTCATTCATGTTTCATGTTTCAGCTGCTGGGATAGCTTACCCTCCTCTGGGCAGTGAAAGTGCGAGGGAGATAATATATATGTGAAGAAGATATACGCCTTCACAACCAGAAGACAACCCACCCAGCTCCCACTGGCTGCTAAGTAATGTAGACACCACCCCGAAAGCTTCTTTTTTTTTTTTAAAACAGCTGGATGAATTAATAACACTTGCATTTATGTCATTTCCTAAAACATTTAGGTGATCAACCTCAAAGAGCATGATTTAGAAATTTCACATGCTTCTTCAGAAGACAAGCACTTGATCTCGTAGGGATGAGGATAAAAGAGGAAAGATATTTAGCGGGATAATGCTTCCTGTCACAAAGTAAAAATGGTTCAGGAATGGCTGGAGGAGCTAAACAACGAGTTTGAGGGGTTGACTTGACCTCCAAAGCTCCCAGAAACCATTCCAATGGAGCATTCAATTAAAACTCGTATTAGGCACACTCACTTTTTCCTGACTTTCACTAGCAAAGCATGAAGCAAAAGACTAAAATCAAATGCTTGAGAAGCCCCAGAGCCAGTTCTAGTCTTACTTATGACATAGAAGCTTGGAAGCACTGCTCTTTTTTTAACCTTGTTTTACTTAGAAACATAAAAACATTATTTTTATGCATGTCAGGATAAGATGTTCCAGGAGATTAAATTGGCTGCAAGTATTTAGCCCAAATCTATGATTGGAAGAATTGTCAGAAACAGAGTGCATGTATCATTTGTTTTAGGCAGAGCTTCTCTTTGAGCACAGTATAGCAGCTTGTCCACAAACTTAGATGATTTTTCTGTCATTTTTTTCTTTCCCCTCCGCTACACATCTTGTCAATCCTTTTGTCTATTCTTGTTTTTGCCTGTATCCTGTCTTCATCTCTTAGCCTTCTTCTACTACCTGTCTGCCATCCCGCTGTGGGAGGTTTCTGTTAAATGATGCAGGAGATTGCAGACAAGACTCTAACATGGCAAAGCCAATGGCATGTAAAAACCAGCATGGCCAGCATGAAACATTCTCCTACAGTTGGAGGTGAAAAGGAAGAACGGGGGGTGAGGTAGCTGAAGGCTGAGACATGCGGGGAGAGCGCCAAGAAAGAGCAAGAAGATAAAAAGACAAGAGAATGGAAAAAGCTAAGCTAAAACTAAAGACAGTGGGCTACTATATTACTCTCTTCACTGTTAGCTTGCCACCATTGTCTGTGAGATGAAGCCAGTTTTTAAAAAAAATATTAGATCATCACCTTTGTTATTTGTTTATAACTTCAATATAGATGAGCGGAGGAGATATAATTCCTTTGCTAGATTACACACTAAAATGATTTGATTGCACATTGGTATGAACTAAATGCTAACAAGTCAGGTTGTCAAAATATTAAGAAGGCCCATTTTGTGGTGCTGCAGTTGTGTCCATTGGTGTAGGAAAGATAAGGAGACGTGGTTTCAACCATGCTTCTCTGCAATCCTCCAAAAACAAACAGCACGTAGCCCGACTCAGGACAGGTTGAATACTTACTGGTTGACAGATGGACAAGAACAGGAAAGAAAATGACCATGGAGTTCACCAGGAATGGGAGAAATGGGAAAAAACATAATGAGTAATAAGAAAAATACTTGAAAAACACAGACAGTGACTGACTTTATTTTATCGGCTTGGTTTACACTATGTTTTTTTAACAGGGAAGGAGAGGAATTATGTCATAAAGAGCAAGAATATGATATATAACAATAGGTCCCCATGTAGGATATGATCCTGAGATATTGTGCTTGTCATCTTTAACATTTTGTACTAATTTCATGTACTACAGAAATACACCTGCATCAACACCAGAATGGGAACAGCTGCTTAGAGCAGCTATAAATGTCAAAAACAGACCACAACTGCTGAACCTGCTGACAAAGAGGTGAACATTTTGTACACCACAATAGCACACCCGGCTAATTCCTCTGTAGCTATCGCTACTCAAACCTTCACATAAAGGCTTCAGGTAAAAATATAAGAATAGCAAAAAATGACAAATTGCTGAGGTGAAAAAAAAGAGTTTATGGGAAAGAAAGAAAGCAAGAAAGCAAGAAAGAAAGAAAGAAAAGCAGTCTTAGGGGAAGAAAGGAAACATACACACACACACATTCTGAGGAAAAGTCTCTATCTCACTCTGTCTCTCTTTTCCCCAGTAGAGCTGTGAGTAACAGAAATCATGGCTGTGTGTTAGTGCTCCGAGTCCAGTCATGCATCTAATGTGAGGAAGTAACTCAGGAACACACACAGAGTCGCATACGCCAGTGAATTTCCTAACGGCCATGTTTTAAAGGACAAGGCCGGTGGGACAGACAGTGAGCAAGAATCAATGAAGAGGCCGGGACTCCCAGCGTGACTGTGAGACTGAGAGCTACACGCACTCGTGTGGAACTTTGTGTGTGTGCACATTTTTCATTTGGTATGCTAGTGTGCACTTTTTATATAACCTGTATTATGCATGTGTATGAGGATATTTTGATCTTGTAATACTTTGTTTTCTTTTTGGTTCTGGTATGTGCTGTTTGGTGCCTTTTGGTGCAAATTATCTACAAAGATTTTGGTGAAAAGCTAAAAAAGTACAAAGTTTTTGGTGTGTGTCTAAAAATAAAAAAATATCTTTACAAAGTCAGGATGTTCTACAAACATTTGCCAATTGTTAGTATGCATTAAATACAGAATTTATATCTTGTTTATAAAAAGATTGGTATTCACCAAGAAATGTTAGTAAGAATAGAATTGAATTATTTGCAAACATTTTTTGACAGGACTCTTTACAGTCCCATTTAATACCATTACTGTTTCTATATGATTTGAGAGGGTATGTAGCAGCTAAGTGCTGTCAATCAAATGCACTTAATTAGTCATCTAGAACTGTGAGCATGTCTGTTAACAGAGGTTTTGGTAGTTTGCTGGTCTGGACTATACAGGTGTGCATTAAGCAATGTCACAGTCTTTGAATCAGTGGAGGTTCCAGTAAATTCACTTTAAGGTCAGATCGTGTAATCCTCAGACAAACTGCAAAAACACCCAAGAACTGCATCTCAGACTCTACAGACCTTACTCAGCATGTTAGATGTTAAAGTTCATGACAGTACAAAGTAGGAAAACACTATATGACATGTGTGGAAGACTTGCGAGGAGAAAGCCTCTCCTCATGGAGAACGGCAGCATAGCTTACGTTTACAAACTGGTAAACCTAGATGTTTGCAAAAGCATATCAACACAAATACCTCATACCAACTGTCAAGCCGAGTGCTGGAGGGATAATGATTTACAGTCTTTTCCAGTTGCACATCCTGAGCACATTAGGCTGACCATGTACCTGTCCTACAGCTAAAGTTTGGCACAAGCAAAAGGACCATGATCCCACCCACAATGGCTGAAAAATAAAAGAATCAAGGTGTTCCAGTGGTCCAGTCAAAGTCCAGACTTCAACCTGATTGAAGTGCTGACAGCATCTTAACAGCATAAACAAATGCCCAACAAACTTTAATGAACTCAAACAAAGTTGCAAAGAATTGTAGTCCAAAATTCCTCCATCACAATTTTATAGACTGATAGTCGTACAGAAAATGATGACATTATTCCTTCTTAGTGTTGTGCTTCTCATAACTTTTCTTGAAAGTAATGCAGTATGTTACTTACACGTCAGATAAAGTCATTTGCTACACTACTTGTTAAATTACTATTACACTAACTGAAATGTATTCTCCCATTAAAATCACTTAACAATATAACCCTTGCACGACAATCCTACACAAAAAATCCCAATCCAACTGAGGACATACAACCTTTTGTTTAGTAAGAACACAAAACTAATAACACGAAGCAAAGCAAAAGCCAGCCCAAAAACACTTTAAAACAGTGGTCCCCAACCCCTGGTTCATGGACCATTACCGGTCCGTGAGTCATTTGGTACCAGGCTGAGAGAGTTGAGGGTCAGGTGTGTTGTTTTTTGTCGTTATTTCGTTATTATTTATTGTTTTATCATCAACTCAGTTTCCCTGGGTCTTTTCCTGTGTGCTATGAATACACTTTTTTTTTTTTTTTTTATTGGTTCGGT